>OMLI01097868.1:0-16694 GCA_900302605.1 Rondeletia loricata
CCAGACATAGAAAGTCAGGGAATTTAACAAATGTATTGATTTAATCTGGAGTATCAGGGAATTTCACGTTTTGGGCCGAGTCTTCAGTGCTAGCTGGGTAGCCTCTGTTTCTGTGGCTGCCGCCGTTGCAGAAAGCGCTGTCGTCACACAAAAAGCCCACGCAAAGCCCGCCCGTATAGGACGCTGATAGTATGGAGCGTGTCCAGATGGATTTGTGACTCAAATCAACCATCTGGGAGACCCAGGTTACACATCAACGAGATGCAGCATCACATTCCGGCGCTCATGGACGCGCTGTCGTCACGGTTATCGTCACGGTCAACATGGCGGAGCCAAAGAAGAACCTAGTGCGCATGTGAGTTGGACCCACAACACGGAAGTAAACCAGGAAGTGAAAATATTTTTGCGGCGTATGCGCTGGGTGAGCAGATTTCATTGGAATGAATGGGCCGCCATTTTCCTGTACCTCATCCATTCAATAATACATCCATGCGTTAGCCTCTATGGTTTGAGTGGGACGGATCTGATACAAACATCCGGGTTCCGCTTTCAAAATAAGAGTTTTGTAGTTTATATTTATAATATAGCCTACAGTAGTCCTATTATGTGACTATATTACATTAAAAATGGAAAACATAAAACATAAATATGTAATTTCCCTCTCCCTCCCCTAAGAAAGAAGCCTAGGCTAAACATTGGAGAAAAACATTTCATAGAAGAAAAACGTCGCTTAATAATACTAATACTACATAACTAACATAAACATAAGGAATCTTGGTGTAGACAAATAAAAGTAACTTGTAGCAATCTTATAGTGTTACATAGTAATATCTAGATAATAGATGGCCCATCATATACTTATTCAGAGCACATTGGCAACATTGGGTTACATATTATTCAAATGCAAATTCAGTGGGGTGTCTATCTACGAACAAGGCGAATAGGATCTATAAATATGTAAATTAAGATTTGCTTAAATGTGCCAGTATGAATTTTCCAAGGGTAAAAAAAGAAAACAAAGTTTCATTTTTTAATGAAAATGTCTCTTGATGTAATGACTCAGTTTAGACTGTGGAGGGAAGCACTAACCTTTAAAACCATCTACAGGCTGCACGGTCCTGTTGGACTGTCCCTGTCATGACACATTGCATATGGACAAAACATGTTCGTGAGAAACTAAATATTTAAGAGTTTACCTAACTAAAGAATCGTGGAGTATATCATCAATATAATAATAACCAATCTCAGCTCTACGACTAAAATATGCCTAGGACAGAAGGAAATGTGAATGAGATCTTTTGACACTTCACTCAAACGCAAAAGTCATCCAGTGGCGTTGATGTGTGTTAGCCTGTTAGAGGATCTTGCAGCACAAACACCCCAATAATCACATTACAGCACCCCTGTTCTTATAGAAACTGCTGCTCTAAAGCTCACTAAAAGAAAAGAGTCGCATTTTATTGAATTGATGTGGCCTTGTAATAATGCCACACTGAATTACGGAATAGAAAATGATGTATTTAAGATGACGTCCATCTTGATTATAATTGTTTTTTACTAATAGCCTATTATCATTCATTGTCAGGCGGAAGAAAGAAGCTACTATGGAGCCTAATGTGGGCTGTTCAACAGGTGAGGACTGATTTTAAAACCCTTGACATCCACGAGATGGCGTTTTGAGCCTCAGAGTTGTTTTGATGTAAACTGTGACTTCAACACAATGAGAAGCCCCAACCCCCAGTCTCCTTGTCTGTGTAGCATGTTGGATCGTTTTCATCTTGATAGGAAAAGCCATGTGTGGTAGGTTTATATGGGAGGGTTTTCTTTAAGTCTACTCTAATCTCTTCAAATTGGTACATAGCCATGTACAAATAGGATAGGCCACGAACAAACAGGATGCATCATGCAAAATTGCAGGTCTATTATTGTCTGTTGATTGCACACGAATGTAGAATCTGTAGAGAGCCATGGTATTTGTGTCTGAGACCATATGTGTGGACATTAGATGAATGTTCAGCCATATGCCTACACAGCTCGGGAGGCTAAAGGCCTATACAGGCTGAGGTGAACGATCAGAAGAAGTATCCTGTTATCACTGTCAACTGCAGCTTGAATTTTGTGTTTTCAATGTACAGTTTTGTGCGTCGTTCTCTTTGCATGATCTACATTGAAAAAAGGAAGTCACTCAGTGTAGTAGGCCCTACTGTCTTCAAATCTTATTTTTCTAACAACTGGGTGGGATCATTTCATGTGTTTCCAATGCAAATCAGCTAGCTTCAAGAATTCTATTGAATCAAAATTACATTAAAATGTTTAAGTAAGTGCCGAGTAAACCCATCTCACCCTAATCTCACCCTATTGGGCAGACGTTTCTGTTTTCACTTATTTTAAGGATTTTAAAAAGACTTGTTAAAACACATTTAAAGCTCAGATAGACTAAAGACTTTGAGATGAACATGGTTAAGATGAGCATTGTTTTTGCAGCGTATCAGCTGTTTGACCAAACTTGTCATCTGGCTCATTGCCACACTTCTCCCTCTGCCTTGTTCCAGAAGGCGGAAGGAGGGGGCAGTGGAGTCATGCGCATGCGCCCTAGGTTGTTTTTCACACAGCCAGTCGCTTAAAGTGAGCTGAGCTACAGGAGTTTCCTTGTCTTTGACCGGAGACCATCGCACAGAGAGGCGGATGATAACAGCATCCATTGCTGTTATTCAGCCTTCACACACCTCAATGACCTGCTCGCAAAGACACCACTGATCGTGCCTACTGCTGTTTGCAGGGCAGAGATACTGATCAGTGTCTGAATACTGCATCCTTTTTTCTTATGAGATTATTTTTTCATAGACTTTTTTTTATTTTTTATTTCTAGGTCTCTGTAACCTACTCCTTGCCACCATGGTGCTAGGAAAGGTAAAGAGCTTCACAGTAAGCTACGACTGTCTCAATGACAGCAATGTCCCCGTTTTCTCAAGCGGGGACTCCGTCTCAGGGAGGGTGATCATCGAGGTCACGGGAGAAATCCGGGTGAAATCTCTCAAGATCCACGCAAAGGGATTTGCAAAAGTTCGTTGGACTGAATCGAGAAACGCTGGATCCAACACTGCCTACACGCAGAACTACACAGAAGAAGTGGAATATCTCAATCACAAAGACATCTTGATTGGACACGAGAGAGGTAAGAGAGGGCGATTTTAGTAGAAGTTTGGGAGAAATTGGTGTGACTGTGAGATGCTCTTTGTACTGGCCGTGGGTCAGGTTCATTGGAGGATGCTGTTGTCCTGACAGCCTGCAGCAGTGAAAACAAATAACACACACAATTGAGAGTTGGAGAACTTTAACATTGACTAAATTGTATTTATGGTGATATCTCAATGTGGTTTGTGACAGTGGCCGTTTAAAGCCCCATCCTCTTGTTTGTGTCAAGGTGGCTGAATGAATGACAGCCATTGCGTACACATCATCGCTTTCTGTATTTTCATGGGAAAACGTGAATTACAGTCATTTCCGAGATAAGTGTGCAAAATAAACAGTTTGCAATGATGCAGTTGAAGGTTTGTGTGAAATGTTCATTGTATTACCGCATCTCATAGGGTGTTTCTTTGTAGCTTTTCTTAAGTTTCCACCCATTGTTCAAAGCGGTTCAATCCTGTTCAGAAAACTGGACCGGGGGAGGGCGGAGCAAAAGGGAAGGGACCGCCCTCGCTCTGCGCTCATTGGCTGAGGTGCTCATGTGTAGCCAATGACATCATGCTCTTCTTGCAGAGTGATAGAAAGATCTGCAACTTTATTAGGGGGAAAACGCGAACATAGTAGAATGCATAGAGCATAGGGTCACACACAAAAATAACGTAAAGATAAAGACATTTATTAGTTTCACAGCTTCCTTATTGGAAAAGTGTAGGACAGGAGAGCTGCAACACGGTCATGTTTCTATTGTACTTCCATTGAATATATCCATTCCCTTACACATTGTGTTGTTCTGCAAGAAAAAAGTTTCCATCATAACGTCAAGGGCGCTGCAACTTTGTACCGGTTAGGAGTAGCAGTATGCTGCTGAGGGTGAGAAAGGTCCTCTGCAGCAGGAGCTGCGTTGGAAAACGGAACATTTGCCCTGCTGTGATAACAAATGACGTTCCGTTTATCTATAGAATGGCAGCGATTGATGTGGATGATCTGTTATGTCTTATTGGATAAATGCACAAGTTATGTGCATTTGTATTCGCATGTGTCCTTACTGGTTGGGGGTTCGCCCCGTCTGTACAATCATCTCATGTGTATAGGTGAATGGGCACGAGTGGAGCCAGCTGTCATTCCATCCGACTGTCAGGCGATCTTTAAGCAAACTTGTTGAAATGTTGTAAAAACGCTGATTAATGTTATATGCATTTCAATCCGCGGGACTGAAGCGAATAAATAAATACATAGACGATTACACGCATCCGTTTAACTAAATAAATCTCTCTGTTAAACGTTGCTACCTTAGGAAAAAACATCTGCGAACATTGCTATTGCATTGTCATCATTTACATGGCTAATTTTTTTATTATTATTGACAAAAGCACTTTAACGCCACAAGTATAAATAAAAAAAATCTAAATTTGTCGTTTCCATTCAGATTTTCTAAATCGATGCATTGAAAGACTGAATGGAACGAGCCGCTGGTAACTGAGGTGGCGCACAGTGAATACGTAATGAGAGGAGACTGGCTCCGGGAAGCTGCTCGCACCGGTTCAGGCCGGTCTCCTCCTGCTGGAGTCTGCCGTTTGACTGACAGCTCCGCACTTGTTTACCACAAGACTCTGCTAAAGGGGAGGGAGTGCTGAGCTGGCAGAAGCAGACCCGGGCTGTCGATCCAGTCTTTTCAGAATGCACACTACATGTTATGGTGTTATAAATTAAAATGACATTAATTTTTCATATCTAACATTTAATTACCAATTTCACGATGCGCGAGGGCCCCCCTCCCCCCGAAAAACAAGAGATAACAACGTTTTCCCAGGGAAATAAGCTGCAACATGGGCCCCTTTAGTGAGGCGCATTTATCTAGATTTAGGATTTTATTTTTGGCCTAGTCCCCTGTGTCTGTGATTAAATTGTTTTGTTCTTATCTAAAGCAAAAGGTTGTGTTCAGTTTTTGTTCGGACACTTTTACAAGGGCTTTTATTTTAGAATCACTGTGATATGGTGTGATCTAATAGGCTATTGGTCTGATGCATATGTCTTAGTACGTTTACTTTTTATGAACAACAATTTTAAATCCATTTATCTCTCTTGTCTCCCCCGCCCTGTGTTTTTGATATAGACTTTGAGATGCCTTCCTAGAGCATTTTACCCAGGTATGGTATACATGTGTTTGGAATACTGTCCGCCTTGTCTTTCAGACGATGACAACTCGGAGGAAGGACTCACCACTATCCATTCAGGAAGACATGAGTATGCATTCAGCCTCGAGCTTCCACAGACGTGAGTATCTTAACACTGCCCGTTGAGTAATGAAGTCAGAGATTAAATGGCAGTGTCCTCTATATCATTATGCATGCATGTAGCCTATCTGAGCTAGGGACATGGATATTTGTGATATCAATATTCACAACTTGCAATGGCAGCAGGTGTTCCCTCTAGTGACACCTAAGAATGACCTGGTTTTGTTCTCTTTCCCTCTTTCTTTCCCTTTACTTCTCTCCTGCAGACCTCTGGCTACCTCTTTTGAAGGGAAGCATGGCAGTGTGCGTTATTGGGTAAAGGCAGAACTCCACAGGCCATGGCTCCTACCCATGAAGACCAAGAAGGAATTCACAGTCTTCGAGCACATTGACATCAACACTCCATTACTGCTGGTGAGCTCTTTTTTGAAGCAGTCCCTTAGTTTCCCCTTTTTTAATATGTGTCTTTCTGTTGGCTCAGGCATCTGCCAAGTGAGAGTATGTAACTCTAGGCTAGTATGACGCAGTCTAGGCAGCAGTTTTCTAATTATGGGGAAACCTTGGGAAAAATTTGCCGTTTTAATCTCTTGCCGCTTGTTTCCAAATGCATTACATCTGGTTAGTTAGTTTTATCTGCCTTATAGTTACAGAAATATGTCACTAGTTCCCTTACAACAATATTGAAGGACAGCTTAAAGATGAATGATATAATGTAATATTGCGTGACAGTTACTTTGTTGTTAGGGTGTTTAAATGAATGAATCATGCTAGTTTTGACTGATGAGCCTCTGGGTGACAGTAGTACAGTGGTCTGCACATTTGATCAACCCCAGGGCTTTTTACAGATTTTTGGTGGTGGAAGGGGGATGAGAAGGGAAATTCTCCACATGCTAACATGTCTTTTCCCCCTTCAGTCACCACAGGCAGGCACGAAAGACAAGACGCTTTGCTGTTGGTTCTGCACCTCAGGTCCTATTTCCTTAAGTGCCAAAATCGAAAGGAAGGGATATACCCCAGGTGAGAATAAAGTCTATTTAAGAATAAGTCATTGATTTGTTAGAAAACTTAACCAGTGAAGTTAATGGAGTTATCACACTCTGCAGATAACTGCATTGATTACTAATTAAGCACTCAGATTACTAACTGAAAGCTGCTTAACGTCAACAGAAAAGTCTAAATGGCAGTAGACTGACAAATAACCCCTCTTCTACCCCTTCCACCCCATAGGAGAGTCAATCCAGATCTTTGCCGAGATCGAGAACTGCTCATCCCGCATGGTGGTGCCAAAGGCAGCCATCTACCAGACCCAGACCTTCTATGCCAAAGGGAAGATGAAGGAGGTCAAGCAGCTGGTGGCCAACCTGCGGGGAGAGTCCCTGTCCTCGGGGAAGACGGAGACCTGGAGCGGCAAGATGCTGAAGATCCCACCCGTCTCCCCCTCCATCCTGGACTGCAGCATCATCCGAGTGGAGTACTCCCTCATGGTGAGTAGAATGACGCAGCATCTTTAATGTTGTATCCTTCTCTGGGACTGAATACTAGGCCTATCATTTATATTTGCTCTTTCTCTTTGTCTTTGTCTTTCATTTGCCTATTTCTGTCTAGAGATGATTGACATAGATAAGCAAAATTGCTATTCGCATTGATGTTTCCGCCTTCAGGACATGAGTTAAACAGCAGTCAGCTTGCTAGTTTCCTCTTGTCCTTAGTATCACCATTATCATTACAGAATCAATATTTCCTAGTAAGCTCATATCTCTCCTGGTAAAGTACCTGGCTGACTCAGCCAACCTTGCCAAATCTGTGCCTGGGATTGCACCAGGTGTTATCTCCATACGCTGCTAAGAGCATTAGCCCAGAATATCTGTGGCAACACCTGCCTTGAAGGTGCTAATGACCTCTTTACCTTGTGAACTGGTCATTCCAGACAGCCAGCCACCAGGCTAGGGCTCTACCTTGCATAAACGAAAGACCTCATGTGACTGACCCACATATTGTAGAACTACTGCACAACCCATGGCTAGCAAGGCCATATGTTCTTAAATGACTTTGATGACCCACTTATGGGTGTTGGTTTCGATGGGTTGAGGGTGCTAAAGGTGTTTCATTCCATGCTAAAAGCTCAACCCCAGAGCCCGGTATCAAGCCCACCACAGCACATTTAGTCACCTTATTATCTTTAGGTGCCACAGAATGACTTGAATACTCTAACCGCCTGTGGTTTCCTCATGTCTGTGCTCAGGTATATGTCGATATCCCTGGGGCCATCAACCTGTCCCTCAACCTGCCCCTGGTCATCGGAACCATCCCTCTCCACCCCTTCGGCTCACGCACCTCCAGCGTCAGCAGCCAGTGCAGCATGAGCTGGCTGGGCATGGCTCTGCCAGAGAGGCCTGAAGGTAGGTGAACAAGCACATGCACTCGCGTGGATCTCACGGTCATGATTCAGTTCATATTAGGGTTCTTCTCGAGAATGCTAACCAGTGGCTTGCTGTCCCTCCTTAGCACCTCCAAGCTATGCAGAAATCGTGACTGAGGAGCAGAGGCAGAGCAGCCTGGATGTCCCACCAGCCCGCGAGGAGCTAGACGGACCTCTCTTCGCCTACATCCACGAGTTCCGCTTCCAGCCACCTCCTCTGTACTCTGAGGTACGCACCAAATAAATGGAGTCATTATATGAGTTTGTCAAAGCATATGTGTATGAGTATGTATACATACTCTCATAGTGCTGTTCTTTTAATTTATCGAAAGGGGTTTGGGGCATTTATCAAAAGAATTGTGAGGCAATCGCAAAGTCTTTATCTTTCTATTAGATAAGAAATGAAATCGCTGATGTGTTTCCATAACTAAAGGCTCCTTTCTTATTCTGTCTCTCTCTCTCCCCTCCAGATTGATCCTAACCCAGATCACGCCAGCCGCACAGAGGAGCGCAGGCTCGACGCCTGTCCATCACGCTGAGGGTAATCCCAAAATTCCCCCGACCAACTCGGGGAACTTCGAAGAACCTGCCTGCAAGGCTCAGCTTTGTTTATTTTTCTCCGGCAACAGCGTTCGCACTACGCTGTCGACGTCGAGAGAAAACAAACAAGCAAACAAAGTAACTAGCCAACCATCAAACAAAGACTTGGACAAATTACCACGATGAGTTGGGTTGGACAAAATTCCTCCTACTTCCCTCAGTGAGAGAAACAGGAAGTCACTAGTTTTGGGTATCACTTCCTTCCCGTGTCAGCCTGCCAGGGGGGGGTATGTGCAGATGAACACACATTCAATCTGTAAGAAAAGCCCCAGTAGTGGAGACCGCCCTGGTGATAGTATTGACCATGACAGTGAAGAGTCACCAGGGCTCTGTCTGCCAAGCTCTTCTTTACCCCTTGATTCTTCCGTACCCATGGCACATAAGGACATGGCTCTTCACACAAAGGGCAGGACTAATCATGTCCAGACTTGAGTAGAATCAAGCAAAGAAAATGGGATGAAGAGAGAAAAATGACGACAACAACGTTATAACCACCATAGTCTGTATGAATGAAAGTGGTCAGCAGCAGCAGTCAACAACGGCGCAAAGACTAGCCTCCTCCTGCCTCATTTGGGATTTTGTTTTGCACATTTTATTCTTTACTTGAGTTGTGTGGCTCCATTTGATGAGAATAAAAAGAAAAAAATCACTAATAGTTTGGTTTCAGCCTTGTAATGTGCTGGACTAAGAATATGAGACTGCAGACTTAACTCCTTAGACTCTTTTATTTGCACAACTTTGAGCAACGCAGAGAACAGGATTTGATTTGGGGAAAAAACAGACTGAAAAGGACAAGAACAATGCACTGAATTTGTTTAAGCTGTTTAAGATGTTTCTTTTTCTCTTTATGACATTTCCTCAATGACTTAAAATAACTAGACGGACTATTACAACTGCAGCACACTCTCTCCACCTGGAAGCTCTTTAAGATGTTGCCTCCTCAGCTCAGATCCAAGTGTGGCTTCCCTCTTCTTGCGTTTAGTTCCGCTATTCTGTCTGTTTCTGTATTTAGCTCCAAACATAGAATGCCTTTCAGCCAATCTTTTTTCTTTTTTGGTTTGCTTTGTTGCTCTGGATTTTGACTAGGAGGGTTGCAGACCTGCATTTGCAGCTCAAATTGTAGCTGAAGAGAGAAAAGTGCGTGTGTGTGTGTGTGTGGGTGACAGAAAGGGTGGTACCTACATTGTTAAGGGGCTTCCCTCACCCTACCTGCCTGCAGCCCCTCTACTCCTAATCTCAGGGCAACTCAGGCTTACGTAACTGCCTAAAAAAGCACTGTCTCAGGTGGTCTTCTCACTTGCCAAATTGTTAGGGGGGGAAGATACATTTTTTTGTCGTTTTCTTTTACATTGCACTGTTTAAAATAATGAAGAGGTTTTTTTTGGTTTTAAAGTAAACTCCCAAAACAAGAGAGAATAGACATACACAGAGAAGCAAGGCAGCTTTCTGAGATGAATCACATTCCCTTTTTGTCCTGCTGCACTTGCCCAATTCATCCAACCAACAGTTAGATTGACCAGACCAGTGAAGCCAGAATGCTAGCAATAAAAAAAGACAGGAAATGGTATGACTCTTCTGCTGCGGTAAAGGAGCAAACCCAGCACAAGTGAATAGCTGGGGACATTGCTAAACTTCTGTTCAGACTGGCCAGAACAAGTAGTGTTAGGTTGACATGAGTAATACATTTGTTTTCTAACTCATTCAACACAATAGACCATCTGGAACAGAGGTTTAGCATAGTCAGGAAAAAAAGATAAGTAGCACTTTTTTGATAAGAAAATAAGAATAAAATAGCATTCAGTGGTGAAGGTCTGGGGAAAAAACATTTGGTAATAACCATGTTATTACTAAAGAGAATTTTTAGTCAAGCAGTGTTGTGTAGGACATTAATGCATTATTTAATCTTTTTAAGATTAGTGACTTTTTTTTGTTTTGAAAGTTTACATTTTAAACGTAGCTGACACAAGTTTGTATGTGTGTTTTGTGTGTGTGCACGCTCTTATCGAGATCCAGCTGGCAACTAATTATACAGCTTCTGACACTAATCGACGAACTGCAGATTATTAAAGTGATCTTATCTTAGTGGCCTTGACACAGAAAAGACCTGATCATGGTTCTTCATTCTTCAGTGTCTACTTTAATTTTAACCATAATCTTGTTCTCCTTTACTTTATATGTACACGTCTGTATGTTTGAGACCTTTCCATGTTTATTCAAAGGGACAAAAAGGGAAGAGAAAAAAAAAAGTCCTTTTTAAAAGTGAGTGTTTTAAAGAAATGACGATCCCTCGTGTGTTTTTTCCCCCGAAGCTGATGAGGGTTGACTATGTTTTTCTTTCCATGTAATTTGAGGCATTGATATAGTTTGCTTTCTAGTCAAACAACAAGCAACATTATTGAGTTAGTCCCGCTGGCCTCTCTGATCACTCAGGCCTGGGGGATAGCAGCTGTTGATCAGCACCCTTCCCCCACTGAGAACCACTTAGTTAACATGGGATAGTAGACAAACATCTTATTCCAAGGCAAAATCACTTTCTAACCTTTGTATGTGTTTGTAATTCTTTGTTTGGACTTTATCTTAGGGAAACTGCATCAAGCTAAACTATAATGAATAAGCTTACAAATTTGTTTCAGGTTGGTCAATTCCATAGTCCATTTGCTTGGGCCTCAGAGTAGTCCAGTGTCAAAGCTAAGCTAAACTCCTGACTTTGTAAAGACAGGAGCTGAAATGTTCAGAAAAAAACAAACTGGGAGATGGGATCTGAAACGTTTTAGAAACAAAGTGCAATATCACTCATTAGAATTTTCTTCATTCTCCATTTGTATGTCCTGTATATTTTTCTGTTTCGTCTTTAGTTTTGTTGATCATGACGATGTATAGATATTCTATGAATATATGTTCTGAATGATTTAACCTTTTGTCTAGTTCTTCCTTTTGATTTGAATAAACTTTTGTTCTAAATTCAAATTGACTGGTGTAAATTGCTTCTTTTGTGCATACGATCAAACATAGGTGCACATATACATGCTCATGTGTAAATAAATACAATACTTAAATGCATACATGTACATACACATAACATTCATTTTTGTTTTGTATGAGCACCATCATATACAGTTGTTAAATCTTTAACAGAATACAACAAAACATCCCTTTGACTGAAAAACGAACATGGGTTTAAAATGAAGTTGCAACTGATAAATGATTATCCTATTGCTTTAATCTGAGAGAAATCTGTTTTATTTGGGTCATGGCAGCTCTAGTTTAAAAGCACACAAGCTGCCACTATGCTGGACCCAAACTATCTCCTAAAAACTAGTACAACAGCGCCCCTAGAGGTTGTATAAAAACCTATAGTATACCTAGCTTTGCTGCAGTCAGTTGCATGATAATGGGCCCCTAAGGGCTAATACTGAATGATACCTAACACACTGAATGATACCTAAGAGTCCTACTTATGCCCTAAATGGATACAGATAGACAATCCATTTACTACTGCAGCACTTACATTCAAAGTTTGTCCCACTGTTAGAGTGTGTGTGTCAGTTTTCACTTTCACAGACTGAATTCAGAAAACAGAAATCCTTTTTGTCAAATCTGTTTTGTCAAAAGTCAAAATTATACCTGATGAAGGTCACATGACCGAAACGTTGTGTCTTTAAATAAAGCTCTTGTAAGTGAAGGCAGTGTGAGTCTACAGATTTTGATCAAATCTGTTTTGTCCCCAAATTTCAGACACATGCATCACAGGAGAATCATTCCTGTTTTTACTCTGCTTACACATGTTCACACTGGTCTTTACTGACCAAAGGTTCCAAGGGCAGCTCATCGTACAACACCAGCCTAGCCCTATGTTTACTTTAAAGGAGTGAGCCGTATAGACATATACTGTCTATTTCTGGAGATAGTGTGGGGGTATTCTCATCTGGTTGACTGTGTGGGGTCAAGGGTCATTGCTAGGCTGAGGCTATCACACTGGGCAGAGTCAAAACGATATCTAAGGTGCTGGACATGCAGACGCCATGGACATGGACTGGATTTACGCAACAAACTCCAGCCTTCAGGGGGTCTACAGGGGTCATGACCTTTGTAAAGGTCAGGGGTTAACTCTGGGGATTGCTCAGGTCAGACAAGGAGAGGCAAGGCCAGACAGAAAAGCCCTTTATGCGAACCAGACCACGTTTTTGACTGAGAGTGAATTAGAGTACCAAATATTTTAACCAGAATCTTACTTTTTATGACAAGCTTATTTGGTTTTAGTGACCTAGGAGAATATTTATTTTCTTGGTAGGCTACAGATATTAAATTAGAAGTGTCCTAAACTTACAGAAAAACAACTTGTTTTGTAGTTGCAGATCGTGTCTGGTCCTGCTTACTGGCCCGTTAGCCACTGGAAACCGATTAAACATATACATTTCAGATAAAACTGATGCTAAATATGATCCAAAGTGTTATTAAATAAAAATTGGAAATCATTATTTTGTTGTTGCACCCGTTGTTATATGCAGATGTGCACATGCATGAGATCGTCCATTCTAGCAGACACCCCTTTCTATAATCTGGAATAGAAGGATATGTGTCTTCTTGTTGTTCATTGCTTAGGTATAGAAGAACAAGGTTAATTTGTATGTCATTGTGTAAACATTGTATATGTCAATCTTAATGCAGAGTAAGTTAAAAACCAACCACATCACAGCCACAGCTAAACTTTATTTTTGGACAAATATGTGAGCGAGGAGGAGTCACATCACCCCTTTCTAGGAACAGCCACTGAAACCTGACACGGGCGGATGGTTACAAGGCAAGTTGGCCACAGCCACAGGTCGACATACAGCAAAACACATGATTTAGGGGTCGGCACGAGACTTCTATCTGGTTTCAGCTTCATAGCTTAGCCTTTGATCTCTATTAATCGCCAATACATAATGTTCAGGCACCAAAGGATAGCTGTTAATACGTTTATTAACTGTTATTACATAGCAGTAGGTTTGGTTTTGGCAGAATAGATCTGCTTTTATGCTTCTACTGCAAATGTATAGCCTTAGACAGGGAGAACATAACCCCATATAGAACATAAAAACAGATCTAAACAGGTGGAGCTGGGGAGGAGGTGGGTGAACAAACAGCATTTCCGCATGACAGCACAGTCGCACAAGAGCAGCAGTCAGTTAGCAGCTGAAAGGTGAGGAGACGTGTCATTTAAAAGGCTTGGCATTATGGTGGCGTAAGATGATTGGTTCACTTGTAAACACGAAGCTGAGTTTGTCCAATCAGCTGAAGCCAGCCAGAGTTTCCTGACTGAACTTGCGTTGCTCATATTTAGAAGTTGTGCTTTAGTGTAACTCTATTGTCACAAGATTTTGATACATATTGCCAATCCATATGTGATTTTGAAATCCTTTTGGTTTGGTTTGTTTCAAGTTGAAGTAAATATTTAACTTGCATAGGTTGCAACTTTCCATCATTTAAATCAGGCTGCTCTCAGTCTGGTGACAGTTTGTATACACATTACCTATTTATAATGTTCACCAGTCTGTGACGTTGCCAATTTGTCAATTTCACTTGTAGAGAATCGAATTTTGTATTACGTCAGGCCATCAGCCCCATTTTATAATAATTGATTTGTTGGAAAATATGAGCACGGACGCATAGAGGAGCTCAGCAAATAATATCATGCCAAAATTGAAAAATTATATTGCATGGGCGTCCTGATAGCTCAGTGGTCTGAAGCGTGTACTATGTAAACGCAACATCCTGGGTTAGAATCCAGCCCAGGACCTTTGTCGCATGTCATCCCCCTCTGTCTTCTAATATTTTCTGTCTATCTCTGCTATAAAAAAAAAAATCACAATAAAGGCAAAAAGCCCCAAAAATAATCTTTAAAAGAAAAAACATATTGCATGTCTCATAGGTCAAGCTGAAATGGAATGCACAGAATGATCTCTGAACAATAGCACAGTCATTTCCCTCAGATAACTGTCTAAATGTTTCTTTTTATCTTACTGCTGAGTGAAATAATTGTATGGGAAGAAAAAACTATTTTCTGCTTACCCAAACCTACCATGTTAAATACATCCAACAGTTAATGGTACTGTCACTAAAACCTGGACAGCTAATCAACTTTACTTACATAATTATTTTTTTAAATAAATTGTCTCTTTGTCTGAGTATCAGTGCTGACTCAGCAGCCCACACAGCTTTGACCAAGCATTTCAGTATCCCTTTGTCCCCACCGTCCTCCCCTCAGTCCCCCTGGTCCCTTTGACATTAGTGGGCCCGGGCCTTTGTGGGTGTATGACCCCTGGGGAGGAGAGGATTATTGAGGGAGAGCGTAGGTCGGGGCAGTGTGTGTGTATGTGTGTGTGCGTGGGGTGAGAGTGTTGATTAGCAAGTGCTGACGCTACACAGGCCTCAGCTGTTTCCTCTCACTGGCTAATCCCACTACCCAGAAGCCCCTGTGATCCAGAGGTTCTCGGCAGCTTGCTGTGACCAGGCACGTTCAGCATGGATGGAGAGGGGCTGGACTGAGGCCCCTGTATGCCTGCTTGCCAGTGCCACATCATCACTGTGACATAATAGAAATGCACACACACATCTCTGCACTGAGGCATGGTGATGGTGCAAGCCCACGCATTCCTCGAAACAATGAAGCAACTGAAACTACAGGTCTATGTTAGAAGGGATATACGGATATATGTATATTAATTGTTGATGAAGGTGATAAATGTTTTCCAAATTGGGGCAATGGAATGAATCTAAGAAATTCTGTTTTTGTAATTGCTTGTTTTGTAAATGCCAGGGAATTATATTGCACTGAAGTGAAGTGCATGTCAAGTTCCAGGAATTAATTATGTCTCATTGTGTGGCTGGCATTATAAAATCATAATACATTATAATTTCAGTGCAAACATTGATAACAGTGATTAATTCGTTTGGCAGCTAAAGGCCAAGCATTAGACATAACCAAGTCAAACAGCCGGACTCTTTAAAGTGGCAGTCTGCCCTGAACAGCTTGAATAATTGACAGAATGGGACTACTATGATTAACAAACATGTTCACGTTTGCCTCTTTAAGTCCTGCTGTTTTGTGTCAACCATTAAGAAACACGTTTCCTAGTATGATTACCGGTATCACAACATGAACTTCACTGACCAAAAGCAAGTTTATGGTTCAGAGAGGAGATTAGTTAACTAAATGAGACTCAACATAATCTTTAGTGATTTGATTGGATTCACTTCAGGAATCCATATATGTCAGCTTTGCGTTTAGAGGCATTTTAGCTGAGAAGTTACATCCTGTATGAAGAAACTATTTCCTCACCAGTCAGGAACTCTCCATCTTTCATCATCCCTTACTCACATACGCACATGCCGACACGCACACACACACACACACGCACACGCACACGCACACGCACACGCACACGCACACGCACACGCACACAAACACAATGGCAATGTTTCGTTCCCTTTTTCAAGTGCTTTTCTTCATAGCGGCCGGTTCATTCCGGTTTGAGGGGCTTCCACACGAGCACCGAGGCTGCTGCTTTTTCGTTATTAAAGCTGGCCTCAGAGCTGACAGAACACGTTGTTTACCTCCATTGAGTACACCATATTGGACAGCTGAAGTAGAGAATGGCTGACCGTGACACAGAGCAGGGCCCCACTTATGTTAGCCTGCTCCGATGTTATTTCAGCACAGAAGAAACATACATTAAGAAGAACTCGGGGACCTCTTCTCTCTCCGCCTTATTGCCTCCAACACACGCACCTTTTCCACTTGAAAACTGTTTAAATGCACATGAATACAGTGTGTCAACAGCAGCTGCAGTAGGCTGTATCCCTCACATACTATTGGCTGTCGTTAGACTGCTTGATTCTAAGATGGTCACTCCTTAAACGACAGATGCCAGAGTCTTCTTCTAATCTCAGCGGCGAGTCCCAGTCTGTCCTCACCTCGCTGATGTGTCATGTCTTCTGTGTAGTGTATGGAAACCTGATTTGTTTTCAAGAAAGAATGGAAATGTGCTATGACTAACTTTAGCTGCAGGGTAATGGGGTTGATACATGGACTGAGCATAAATCATGGTGAAGGCGCTAATTGTTAGTCCTTTTAAATAACCTCAGTGGGGCTGTATGGGCCGTTGTGTCTCACTGTGTGTGTGCAGTACGGACAGGAACTCGATAGCCAGAGTGACACTGTGCTATGTTCCCATGCCAGGACTCCCATCCCTGCCATACCAAAGTCCCAG
>OMLI01097871.1:0-14360 GCA_900302605.1 Rondeletia loricata
TTGTTTCAAAATATTTACTTTGAAAAATAACTGAGACAATGGAAAAATAGCAAATATCTCATAATGTGATAAAAGCACTGGAAAACGATCCACAGTGATGTAAAACAGTAAGGGAACGCAGGAAATGAGCAAAAACTCCAATCACACTGGAACTGTCCCATAAGACTTTTCTAAAACTCATTGAAACCAAGATCTTCTTGAGGGTCTCGTGCTTCTATACTATGCAATCTGTAGTTGTTAAACAGAACAATTACATGTGTGTCTGGAGTTCGATCCTGTTAGTTCCATCGCAGTTTGGCCTACATGGTCGGTGTAACAGACAAAGCTCATAAGAAGTTTATAATTAACAAAGTAGATAATAGTCAGGAAAATCCACAGAACATACTGGAGCTGCAAAACAGTAAAGGTGTATTCACACCATTTAACCCCAGCCAAAAACAAGTGTAACTGTAAATGCATAAATATATGTGATGTAATGCTAGGGTGCATTGCATTTGCATTGGATGTTTGTATTGTATTTATTGCACTGTAAAATAATAGTAGTTTACTTTCCACAGAGAGAGAGAGTTATTTAGGTATGGAAAGGGCAATAGGTTTTATAATAGTCAAGATCCATTACTTTTTTGGTACTTTCTCAAGGATGAGAAATTTTTTTTGAAACGTTATTTATTTGCGTGTCTTCTTCTCATCCTGTCTCTATTCAGCAGAAAGCGAAAAAGGAAAAATTGTCTCTTTCCTCTCCGTCACCCATCCTTCCATCTGAAAGAGCAGATTCAGTGGTGATGGATGCAGTCAGCGATTCAGCCTCCTTCCTATCTGAAATGGTAGAGGAGTCCAACTCCTCTATGCTGATTCCTCCTCACAGCTCTGTGGAGGAAAATCTGGAGGATGAGTCAGAACTGGATAAGTACAGCTACCGGATCATCAACATCATCTTCCAGGAACGAGGAACTGCTCTCTGTAGGCCCGGCTACGCCTGAGTCGGCACAAGATGGCCTCAGGACTCTGGAGATGGCGAAAAGCGAGGAGCAAAGTATCCAGGAGGAACAGATGGAGACACACGTGAAGAAGCTGTCTCAGCGCTACTCCGACACCTTACTGCCTTCCTGCATCCAAC
Source organism: Rondeletia loricata (assembly GCA_900302605.1). Classification (NCBI taxonomy): domain Eukaryota; kingdom Metazoa; phylum Chordata; class Actinopteri; order Beryciformes; family Rondeletiidae; genus Rondeletia; species Rondeletia loricata. The sequence goes on from OMLI01097871.1 coordinate 1,118, forward strand.
CTGTGGTGGACTTCATTAAGAAAGCCAGGTCCGACCCCTTGGCCTTCAATGCAGATGAGAACATGGTAGGTTGAAGAAGTAGGGCTAACTTCAGCCTGGACACAGGAACAGACAGAAGGGCCCTGTCCCTTTAAGTCTTCAGCCTGGATACAGGAACAGACAGAAGGGCCCTGTCCCTTTAAGTCTTCAGCCTGGACACAGGAACAGACAGAAGGGCCCTGTCCCTTTAAGTCTTCAGCCTGGACAGAGGAACAGACAGAAGGGCCCTGTCCCTTTAAGTCTTCAGCCTGGACAGAGGAACAGACAGAAGGGCCCTGTCCCATTAAGTCTTCAGCCTGGACAGAGGAACAGACAGAAGGGCCCTGTCCCATTAAGTCTTCAGTCTGGACACAGGAACAGACAGAAGGGCCCTGTCTGAGGATCTCCGGCTGCAGGCTGGCTCACAGGGGATTCAAAGCTCACAGAGATAACTAGGGGCTAGACCACGTGTAGGTTAGGTACGCTTGTTATGTCTCTCCAACTTGCTATTTTGTGTCTTGTGCTTTGTTTAGCTTCCTTGTGTTTTATTTTTAAAGATTTTGTTTGGCATTTTCATCTTTATTAGATAGTTCAAAGTAGAGAAAGACAGAAAGACGGGGAGAGAGATGGGGACGACATGCAACATACTGTATTACATAATTTGGTTGTGTGATTAATAAATGAATTTGAAATGAACTTGAACTAGAAAGGGTCATCTTTTACTTTTACTTTGCTCGTATTTTACCTAAGTAGAAGTAAAACTACCGGTGTAAAAATATAATTGACTTAAGTAAAAGTAAGAAGTACATTGTTAGATGTGATCTTTCCCAAGCAATTCTAAAAGGACAAGAGGACAGAGTTCAAACTTGATTCTTTTAATTGGAAACATTTGAAATGACAAAATAAAGTAAAGCCAGATTACTCTCTTATTCTCTTTGCTGACTGATCGTTCACTGCGAATGACTCCACGATTGGCCAATTTATGTTGGTCCAGTTTCTGATGCTTATGGTGAGCTCACCACTCTGTAAAGGATGTGATTTAAAATGTAGTGAAGTACAAGAGTAAAAATGTAAGTAAAAGTAAAATTACTGACTTTAAAAAATACTCAAAAAAGTACACAAAAAAGCTACTCAATTACAGTAACAGGAGTAAACGTAATTAGTTACTTCCACCCTTGCGTATATTCTATTATGTGCATCTTACAATTAATACATGTGTCATTTTGTTACAGGCACTCTATTTGGAATATTCTACAGATACCCCCCTATTCATTTAGTCTTTTTGGTAAGGTATTCTACTACTGGGATGTGCGGGTGAGGCTTGTGGAGTCAGAGTCTGGGAGCTCGAGCTTTGTTCCCAGTCAACCGTTTTCTTTTCTTTGCTGTTCACCAGGGGAGGGGGGCACAGGGCGGGCCCATAGCGCGGGCCTGGTGGCAGCGGGGGATAACTGTTGGAATTTTTTAGAATTTGAAGGTGATGCCAGCAAACTGCACTGCTCATTGACGTCAGTAGACTCCACACTCCTCTGACCTACGTTTCTTCTACTTAGTGGTCACTCGCTGCTGTTTAGGTGACAGTTTGTCTTTCACTCTTAAGTTTAAATTAATCACTTCCCGTGTGCGGAGAACATTTCCCGCCAGTGACCATACCCAACACCAGAATTTCATTTGGGCAAATAGGGTGAATACTGCATCTGAATTACTCGGGATGGGACGCTCTGATGCAGTCTCAGTATAATCCCCATACCAGGGATTTGATATTTATCTGCTTATATGTACTGACAACATATTTTACAAGTTGCATGACTGTTGCTGCTAGTCAGTGTGTGGCTCAGGTTTGGAAAATGTAGCCACTGCTTCTGCCGCCAAATTCATAAGGTGTAACCATCCTACACTGGCATGCTTCACCTCTTTTTCTCACAGCTAAACCAGACGAGGTTAGGAAAGGGTAAGGGATATGCGCTGCCATGACACACAGGGGTAAGCGCACAGAAAATGGTTTGTTCAGCATAGCTGCCTCTCACTCTGTAGCTGTTGTGTTGGCCTGCCAGGCTCTCTGTCATCTCTCTCCTCTTCCTGGACCAGGTGAAAAAGGAGCTGGGGTACATTTCACTTTAACACGGGCTGAGTGTTGGAGTCCTTACGTTTTTTTGATAACATTTTAATTCAACCTTTATTGATTTATGCTTCTTTTTCAGCAACACTCTGCTTCACATTCACACAGTTACACACATTCACTGGGAGCTGCCCAGTACGACCACAGTCCTCTACTGTCGGTCCCCGAGCAGCTCCACTGGAGCAGCTGGGGGTTACGTGCCTTGTTCAAAGGCACTTCGACAGTAGTTGCTACGGGAGGGATGAGAATTTCTCCTCTCTCCTTTTCCAAGCCCACATTTTCCCATCCAGTCTGGGGATTTGAACCGATGACCTACCAGTCACAAGCCCACGTCTAACACCTTCTTTACCCTCAGTGTCCTCTCCATTATTTGGCTAGGGTGACGAGAAGATTGTCTAGCACAGAAAAAGAAGACTTCTGTCTGAAGAGTCTGGAGCAGGGAAAATGCATATAATGATGCATAACGATATAATTAATCGGTGGGTGCAAGACCTTTTCGATTAGAGGTAATTAAGACTTATGATGGCATCTCGGGGTTAAAGCAAATGAAAAGTGTACTGCAGAGAGCGAAACACTAATGAAATGCCGAGGAGCCCTGTTGAGGATCTGGCTTGTTCAATTACACTGTAATGGCAGGAAGGGAGTTAGGAGTGTGAGCAAGAGTAACTGATGCATAATTACATTCAAGCACATGAATGTTGTGCTGCAAACACAGTGGAGGTGAGCAGTTGACGTGGCTGCTGTGGTCAAGAGAGAGGTGGGGTAGGAGGATTACACATAGACAGGAAGAGACAGGGAGGGTTAAGGCGAGTGATGGATCTGATGCTCTTAATGACCCATCTGAATCATTGAAGGAATCCCAACACGTGTGGTATATCTGCTAAGCATTTCATTTCCCAGGGGGACATCAGAGGCATCAGATAAGTGTTGATGAGCAAGTGGAAAACATCAGCCGCTGTCTACCCAGGAGACCCACTGTAATTGCTATTTGCCTGGATTTCTGGCTTGATCAATCCTACAGACAGACAGCACAGAGAAGGCACTATGTACACTGGGTGTAATGATATAGCTAATGCATAGACTGGAGTGCAATTAAGGTTTTCTTCAACCTGATCTGGTATTGAAGAGAATTAAATACACAGGGTCAGTTCACCGTGGATGTCAAGCAGATGATGTTTGGGAAAAGCCTGATCCCCGCAGCCATAGCCGCCTTAAACAAGTGTGTACTGTTGTCTGCCATTGTATGTTGTTACTGTGTGCTGTTGTATGTACTGTTGTCTGATGTGTACAGTGCTGTGGAAAGGAATTTCCTCTTGGGGACAATAAAGTCTAAGTCTAGGATGTTGGAAATTATTAACCCAACACAGGTTCTGTCCCCCATCTCTGCTTCTATGAGGATTTTCTTATTTTTATCAATTATTTTGTAAAGTGTGCTTAATGACCACTAAGGAAAAACAACTATAATATTCCTATAGGGTCTTATAGTGCATATGAAGTTTCTAGTGACCTTTATCTACTTTATGTTTTTTTGTATCTCCTATGGTATCACTATAATAGTTGTAATATTATAGTTTTTGTGTGTTTTATAGTGTTTGTATAGTATCCCTCTAAAATGTGTTATAGGATTGCTATAGTTGTTTTGTATAAAGGACTATAGGCTATTATCTACATTTGGCAGACAAATATTCCTCGTGAACCCATTTTCCACTAAATAGTTTCAACGGGAGCTTTATCGATTTTGGACTTATTAGTTGGCAGCTCAGTTGATTATTTTCACAGCTTGTAACCAGACACATCAATTCACTAAACCCTAAGGTATGTTCAAAGTCCTTGCATCTGATATACTTTTAAATAGACTAATTTTCTAGGGATAAAGTGGATCAATTACTGCATGACTGATATTATAATCTGGTGTTGTCAGTTGTAAATCACCAAACTATCTGCTTATAGGGAACATTGGCCCAGAAAGCGCTTCACAGACTTTATTGACAGAAAGTGGCTCATACATGACAAACGTAGATTTTTGTGAAACCAAATGCATGCAGATACAAAGAGGATGACCCAAGCTGTCCGTAGAGGTGCATTATTGGTGAGTTTATCGCCATGTCTATGGAGGGAATTGCGACTAATTCGGGAGTTATGCGCCTTTTTGTGCCTTGCCTTGGTCAATCGGCCTGAAAAGTTACTCAGCTCTACCTTCGGTCATGACCAACCTCCATGCCAAATTTAAGCCTGTGGCTGCTACGGGGTGGGACACTTTTGTGGACCGACAGACAGAGCTATAGAGCTGCGGTGGCAGCTGATAGGCTTGGAGAGCGCAACACCTTGCCATACCCAATTGACGCCCGTTGCCGTAACTGCGCAGCCTTGACGTCGACGCGCTGTTAAAACGGAGCGACCGGGAGGCGAGGTGGGGATCAGAGAGCCCAGAGACACCTACAGACAGCCACAGTAGAGCCACTACAGACAGACAACTGACCGGTGCTGAGGGGCCACCTTCCTTCTCATCTGGACAGAAGAGAGAGCAGCACCCTCAATTATCTGAGACACTCTGTTTCTACATTATTCTTTATTTTTGTGTGGAAAGTCTTTCACTCTCTCTATTCCACTCCTCGCTTCTCATTGGATCCCCCATTCCCCTCCAGACAGTTAAGCGCCGAGTTGCCTGGTCAAGTTTTCAGCACCACTGACAACGTGGACAGCGACATGGAGCCGTTCACGGTCCCCGGTGCGGATCTCTCTCTCTCCGACCTTTACTCTGTCATCCCGTTCAATGGCTCCTCTCCGGGCGAGGAGAGCGGCTCGGTGGGCAGCAGACTGAACCACACCGGGCAGCAGAGTCCGGTGAGGAGCGCCGGGGGGGTTATCATAGCCATATCCATCACGGCTCTCTACTCCGTCATTTGCGTGGTGGGACTTCTGGGCAACATCCTCGTCATGTACGGGGTAGTGAGGTAAACCTCGTTTTGTTTTATATTAGAGTCACTAACCTTTGAGTCTGTGGTGGCACTTTCATTGAAGCATATAGTGAGGCTTCATAAGAGCAGCATAATCCTGTTTTAATTCTGACACGATTATCTGAAATGTACCTGAATTGTAATACTTTAGGACAATCATGAGTATAATGATTGAAATATCTCCTAGTGTGATTATGAGAGACACTGGAAGTTAAGTGTTCAGTGAGTTTGAGTGTAAAATCACAGCAGTTGAACATGTTTGAGAGGACTATATAAAGACATCTTTATTTTATTATGCATGCATTTGACTTTTACCATTTGCCTCCTTTCATAAAAGTGGAAAACACACACTCAACAAAAAGGCGTCCATGTAACCAGAAAATGTCTCTTTAGGCTTGTACTATAGCAGAACCCCTTTTTGGTGCCATAAAGAACCTTTTTAGAAAGGTTCTATATTGAACCATGCACAAATGGTTCTACATCGGATGTTTATGGTGCTGTAAAGAACCCTGTAAGAATGAATTAAATGCTTCAAACCGGCAGTATTAAAAGACCTTTTTAGGAACCACACTGGCTTCTTTATTCTGATTTGCCAGGTTTTCATTTGAACAAATCAGAGGGTTCGTTGACTCATTACGAACCCTTGAAGAGCCCTCCTTTTTCTGATTGTATGCACATTAAGCGCTCAGTGTCTATGTGTGTGTGTGTCTGTGTGTGTCTGTGTGTGGGGGGGTTTGCTTGTGTGTGCCTGCATGTGTACATGCGTGTGTGTGTGTGTGTGTGTGTGTGTGTGTGCCCTGCATATACGTGCGTACCTTATGATCCAAACCAGTGATCCAAGATTCCTACATAAAGCATGAGGTTGCTCCTTCATCATTCCTCCGCTAAACAACAAGAAGCACCTTTGATCTCACATGCAGTTTCTCAATTCAGTCTGACTCAGCTGTGCCTCAGGCAGAGGGCTGGTCAAGCAAAGGATCCATTACCTCCCAGAGATCTGTGGGCTATCCCAGCTCTTCCTATTCTCTTGGTTTGATGCAACCTCCCACAGAGGAAATCCCACAAGCATGTATTCAGATGGGATTTTGGTTTCCAAAATCAAGTGTATGTTCTGTGGTTGCCTCTTTCCTGGCCTATAAGACGTGATCATTTACTGTAACCAGGGATGTAGTGGAGAGTAAACCCACTTAAACTTATTTTACCCACCTTTTTATTTGCAGGAATAGAGTTTACAACCTTCTTAGGCTGACATGGCATACATTCATAGTATGCATCATAGTAAGTAGCATCAAGCTGATGTAAGTTATATGAAGATAGAGTTTTTAAAGGGGAAAAAAGCAGGAATTAAAGCTTTTCGGTAAGTATAGTTGATTTTTTATTTTGATGAACCACTGGAGGTCATAGTTTACCCCCCTTTTTAGTTGCCACTACACCACTGACTGTAACTATTCTATAGCTAATAGATTTATTCAAAAGAGTGACAGCACCTCAGTTCCATTGTAACATACATGAACATAGACTGATAAAAAGAGAAATGGAAAATCCCCAAATCTTCAAAGAAAGGTGCCAGTCCTTCCTCTCCACGGCTGTATTCCAGCATTTCAGATTGTTTCCCCTCAACTCTAAAGCAATGTAATATAGCCCACACCTATTTTGCCAGGAGATTCAATACATGTACCCTGTCATTTGGTGTTTTCCGAGAAGCCCTCCAGCCCTAACCTGCATGCTTATCAGGGCTAAAACAGCGGATCCCTGTTGTAGCCCTGGGTTGTCATGGGCGAGCAGCTCCCTTGCAGTATAAGCCTATCTGCATGTCCTCATATTAATTACTTACTAATCTCATACATTCTCTGTGTGTGTTCTCTCAATCTCACCGTAAGAAAATATTACTCTAGCCAGCTGTTGAATTAAACATGCAGGTGAAATGAATTCAACATGGCCCAATTTCAATAGAGGAGAATAATCAGATGGGAGGTGTACTCATCAAGACCAGTGGTCGTCTTTCAGCCCACAGACATGACGAGCTAAAACACGTACAATAAGACATGCAGTTGTAAACATAGTCTAAATGATCAGACATACATTGTTGGTAGTCTCCTGCAATCTATCAATATATGTGTGAACCAGTGAGGAGAGAAAGAGAGCGGAGGAGACAGAGAGATGCCATGTTGAATACAGAAAAGCCAGAAGCAAGCAATTTTCTGCAAGTGGCAATCTTTAGATATGAAACCAAGTCAAATTCATAAATATTTGCGGGTAAGTGCTAGAGAGAGGCCGAATGGCAATAACGGGCAAAGCAAGACAGAGAAAGAGAAGGAAAGAGGATGCGAGGTACAGAGGGAGACAAATGGGAGATGGCTGAGAGCGCTGAAATTGTGGTGAATCAAATGCAATTCACTGGCATTTGTGTTTCTGTGAGCGAGAAGAGTCATCGCCGATGCGAGATGCCCCCAGAGATGGAGGCCAAGGAAAGTTGAGCGCATTAACCATCCCAGTCAGAATGCATTATCTCTTCTGGAACATCTGTAAACTCTGAAGGGAGGAAGCTTAGAAAACACAAACACGCTCACAGAGATATAGACACTTGTAGTGTAGTGGTAAATAAAAAGTTGGGTAAACTACGATCTGCAGTCGGTGATAAGGCAAACAGACACCAATATAAACAAAAAAGCCGCTATACGTTAGGCGAAGCATTAAGTGGGATACAGCCTTAGAGAGAAAGGACTGACACCTTTCTTTGATGATTGGAGGATTTTCCTTATATTTGTTATCTGTTTTTTTCATCAGCCTATGTTCATGTATATTAGAACTGAGGTGCTTTCCTGTAACTCATTTGAATACACCTCTTTGCTTAGTAACAGCCAATGATGTAGTTGGGAAATAAAAAGTTGGGTAAATGATGACCTCCAGTTGGTGATCATCATAAGGCAAAACAACCACCAGTACAAACAAAAATCAGTTATACTTTCAGAAAAACATTAAAATATGTATGTTTCCCTTAAAAAACCCTACCTTCATATATCTTCCAGTTTTCTTCTCAATTTCTTCTCAGTTTTCTACAACTTACTATAATGTATACTATGAATTTAAAGATTTCTGTCAGCCTAAAAGGTGGTAAACTCTATCCCTGCAAATAAAAAGGTGGGTAAAATATGTTTAGGTGGGTTTACGCTCCACTGCATCCCTGGATAGAGAGACACACATGCGCGCGCGCACACACACACACACACACACACGCACACACACACACACACACACACACCCCATTTATGGTCCACTACTGCTACACAGAGCAGGTCAGCAGCACTGCACTCATCTCCCTGAGCCCGTATCGCTGCTACCACACCTGTTAGATAAGCATCGGCTCAGTGCAGATCTGTTTTCAAGTGGTCAGCATCTCAAAGCACGTTTCTGTGGGTGCGCAGTGGAACGACGGATTAGTTGGTGTGCAAGTGGGGCACAAACAGGAATGCTTCATGTGGATAATCTTAACATTTTTTATAAGAAAGGAGATCCAGTGGTGATACTGGAGGCTATTCATATATACTGGTATGCTGGGATACTAATATTCTGGTAAAGACAGCCAGCTAAACACAAGAGACAATGGCACAGTATGAGTCAACAGCAGAATTGAGCTTGACTTATGTATCAGCGAGGAAAGCATTGCTGGAGAGAAGAAAGACATCACTGTATTGTGCAGGAGAAGGGGTCAAACGTTCAAGACCGATCTAAATGCAAATGCTGCTAATTCTCACCAAAATGCTGAATGTGATTAGGGCTTTCTGTGTGAAATATAGTGTTTCCACAACCCGCGCTGGTTAGTTGGGATTTACATACTGCCTAGCTAGCGACACTTGATTAATGGCAGGCTGAATGATAAACCAGCAGTGACTGACCATGATCAATGGCAAAAATCATTCACTCGGCCTTACCTATAGAGACCAGAGGTCAGTTAGGAATGATCAATATTTGCCACAGTCAGTGGTGGCTATATATATATCACTGTATGTTTAGGAATGAAGGCCATGGAGGGAAGCTTTCAGCATTAGCCCCTCAGTCATTTGCAGCATTGAGACTCCAACGTGTTGTGGCACCAAATGAATGGGTGAGAAGGAAGGGATTGGACAGCCATGACAGCCTCGCGAGCAGTGAGTCCGTGCTGTGGGGATACAAAAGGAGGTGGGCGATTAAACCATCACAGTCCACCACTGTCCCAATGAAAAGCCTGATTCACTGTAACACGACAACCAGTGTTAAAATTGTATTTCGTGGCACATCATTGCCTCTACAAGCCTATAAAATAATTTGCTGAATTATATGCTGAACAATTAACCATGACGTGACCTCAGGAGCAGGTAATTGATGGCAATGGCAAAACGTGAGCATGTGGAAAAAGCCTGTCTCTCGCAAATTTTTTGGGCATCCTCATAATCCCACTGTGCCACTGTGAATGTGACATAATATCTCGGGGGCCAAGCATAGCTACCAACCCCTCCTTTCTCCCTCTCTTTTACCCCTGATTTACCCTGCCTACCCACCTGTATAAACAGAGGAATATATCATCCTGGGCAGTGTAACGTCTAGGTCCGCTCACCCCGGAGCCTGTTTGCTCAAGGGAGAGAGGAAGTGGCAGAGTTGGCGCAAAGCGGGATATTGTGTGCAGGCCTATCGTGTCAGGTTGGATTAGAAGAGGGGAAAGCAATTTCCTTTGAATCACGGTTCAATTATGTGAATCTGAGAATAAATATAATCCTCTCCCACCGACAATAGAGAAGGTTCGGATGCTGAATCAAAGGCTCGTAACAGATGGAGGTGCAAAACTGCATCAAGAGTAATTTTCATTGATAAGACCATAACAGTGTTTGAGTTTGCCTCGTAAGATGGCTGTGATCCAAAACTCTACCCAGTAATCTTCCTCCTTTTCCCAAGTGGGACCTAATGGAGCAAGGAAGATCAAAAATATGTGGAAATCTGATGTTGGTTTCACTGTTTCTAGATGAAAATGTATTCTCTTCACTACCAGTTTCAGCTGATCTACCTCTATTGTACACCTTTTTTGGCCAAGTTGAATTTATTTTATAGAGTTGACGCCCCCTGGAGATCCAATTGATGGACTCGCATATACTATTGGGACACTTTTAAAGAAAAATGGGGAAAAGCTACCAAAAGTTACCAACATGGCAAAGCCTATTCAGGTCAAGATTCCAGATGCAGCCCAAAGTTACAGGGACTTTAAACAGATATTGCTTGTCCTATTAGCAGCTTCTACAAAGGCATGATATCTTTATGGACCACTGTGCACAATTAGAGACCATTTTAAACCTGACAATGGCAATGCTTTACTTTTGATTCTGTACCTCAAAGGAAGCAAGACTGCATACTCAACCAGATATTTTGATTGCCTTCTTGGAATAGGAATGTCTCTAATCTGATGATATTCATGAGTGCTCTCAAATGATCTCATGCAAAAACTAAGGCTGCATTGTTCGCTCAAAAAGAGGGAGAGATTAGTACTCCAATTGAAATACATTTTTACAATTAAAGAAAGAATCATAAAACAAACTACGCTGCCGTCTGCAGCATATAGATTAGAGCTCTAATAATAGTAGGGAGACCATTACAGATTCTCCTTCCCCATATTAACATCCCTCCCTGGACTCGTTCCATGGCCTGTTAATTGGGTCCATGCTGTGCCTGGAGAGAAAAGTGCAGACTCAGAGGGATCTCAGTATTACACTGTGAAATTACCAGGTCGCACCATACCGTTCCTCTGGCCAATAGACATAAGAATTATGATGCAATTCTAGTCCATACTTGCTTGAAATGTATGCTGTGTTAACACTGGAAGGATTTCAGGCTTATATATAATAAGGGGGATTTCACTATCACTATATGCACAATGAACTCTAGTGTTATTGTTGACAGAATACAACAAGTTTTTTGGGAGAATGGGCAACTAAAAATCTTGGAAAATGAAAGGCTTTGCACACTGAAAGATGACTGGCAATCTTTGTGATTGAAATGTTTTTATTGATCAGCACGAAGATAGAGACGTTTCAGCGTAAAGCTTTCATCAGTGTATAGATTTGGCCAATTTGGCCATTGATCAACTTACCGGAGCACCGGAGCACCGGAGCACCGGAGCCAATGATCTACCAGGGATACATGAATGATTTTAGTGTCAATGTTCTATCACTTAATGGTTTAAGTTGACCAATGGGACAACCTCCCAAACACTTGCCGTATTCATTTAATGCATCATATACAGTACATAAGAAACACACCTCTGTTGTTTGTTCCTGAGGCTACTTCCATGTTCTTACAGCCATTCTACTGAAGTTTGTTCTTGCTATATTGGTGACATTTTGCAAGCAACACAGTTTCATAAAAATTTTGTGCAATGAGCACTGAAATGCAGATTGTGAACATTACGTTCCTCCACCACAAAATAATTATGTGACAATACCTTGAAATGAACACGCCATTTTCATTTTTGTCTCATGAAAAGGTTAGCTAATGGTAAAGTTTAGGCAAGTAAAACAACTTTGGTTAAGGTTAGGCAATGTAAACAATTAGGTTAAGGTTAAGGTTTTGTCATGGTTCTTGATATGAGTTGGGAATTGAACCCAGGTCATCAGAGTTGAAGGTAAATGTATTCGCCCATCCACCCATCCAAACCTCCATGTCATCTTTTACTGGTGGGGAAACTTATTTCTCTCACTTTTCATGCATGGAGCACATATTTGCATTGTAACACTATAATAGTTAATAATAAATTAACTGGTTTGGGTCGGCAGATATGGATGAGATTCCGGTCAGAGAATCGGGTCAGAGAGGATGCTCAGGTTGATGGACGTGTGTGTGTGTATGTGGTCTACAAAGAGAGAAAACAATAACAACAAATGTATGAATATACGAGTAATAAAGATATTTCAAAACCTTTACAATAGTAAGGCTAACCTACTTAGGATGGAGCCTATGATAATTTATACAACCTGATGATAATAGTATAGTCATGTATACTAATAAAGAGTACCATAGAATAATGAAACATAAATGTTAATACAACCTTAGTTAAGGGCAAATGTACTAATAAACGATAACTGCCGAATGAGAAAATTTAAATAGCCATAAGGAAACAACTTACATCGTGTTCATTCATGCACAAAGGGAACAGTGAATACGTTTACATGCACACAATAATCTGATAACAGGGAATAATCAGGTAATGGCAATAATCTGATTGACGCGTTTACATGCACTTTAGTAATGTGATAATCGGGGAAAAAACGGGTTTACACGATACATGCTGTAAAACTCAAACTTCCTGTCGGGTTTTCAACATGGTGTCGCTTAAATATGTCACCATTTCTTTATTTTCTCCCATCCAGGAGATGAAGGATGTTCATATTTTTCATTTCGTTGAGCATTAAGTTTGTTTCGGCTTCACTCCAAAAGTGAGTTTTACCGCTGCCGCTCACCATGTTTGCCATTTAACTGCATCTGGTGGTTTTTACATTTTTGCACATGCACAGATGTAAAAAAACAAAATAAATCAGATTAACGGTATACATGCGCTGAATAAAATGGAAGATTGGGCAAAAAGCTAGCTCCTTTATCCGATAAAGCATATCGCACTATGCTGTTTACATGACCACTTGAATAATCTGGTAACTCCCTAATTCCGATAACGATCGGTTTATTAGTGTGCATGTAAACGTACTAGATGTAGAGGAAAAATGTCCGGAGTTCCTCCTCAACTCTCTGCAAACTAGTAATGCAGACACTTGAGACATCTGATGTCATCGCTACGGGGATCGGCAGGCAAGACACGAAATTTAGGGAGACCACGCTGCATTTTGGTGTGCCAACAAGAAGTAATATATTAACTCCAAAGTCAGTCCCTGCTAAACTAGCTTAGTCCAGGATGGTTAAAATGTGTGAATTACGCTCAACCCCCCAATTTTTAACCATGATATTATTTAATTGAGGCAATGAAATGTCTCCAAAACTCCAAAACAGGATCATATCTATATATTATAGCTGAATTTCAATAATTACAACGGAGGTGATGCACTCACTAATTTGCGCTTTTACTGTCATACGATATGCATTGGTGTGTGCTGTGTCTGGCCATTACTGGAACACCCCC
>OMLI01097876.1:0-10364 GCA_900302605.1 Rondeletia loricata
CAAATCCATGTATATGCAGGGTTCCTACTGGTCATGGAATTTGGTGGAATATCATGTTGCATCAGGTGTATCAGGTGTTGCAGACAGGGAAAGTCAGGGAACTTGATACTTTCACTGGGGAATATTCCATACAGGAATATAGCAGAATGTATTTTCCAATTTGTTTTACACATTCATTGCATTAGATCAGGGGTAGGCAACCATGTGCCATGGAGTGCCGAGAGTATGCAGGTTTTCATTCCAACCAACTACTGCACCAGGTGATTTCACTGATTAGTACAACTTCAACAAGAGAGGAGGAACTAATGAGTGAAATCACCTGGTGTAGTTTTTGGTTGGAATGAAAACAGTGGAAACCAGACAGTTCACGCCTTTAGAAAAACTATTAACAGGACAATCCACCCTAAAGCACTTGATGCACCTAAAACGGTTATTGGTGATGTACCTTTTATTCCTGGGTCCATCTTGTTGTTTGGTGTATTTTTCTTATTCCCGTGGATAATTAATTGGCCAAACAGATGATGTGACATCACATTGAGATTTTCCCAGCAGCTATAATGGAGTTTGATAAGAACTCTTATGCTACTGTCAGTCTTCCTCTTCTTCTCATCTTAGGGCTATAAATTGTGCATCGTACAACTGTTTCTTCCGATTTTTCATATTTTTGAGTGTGTGTATATCAATATTACACACTGGTGAATTTCCTTGTCAAAGACCAATGGAGTACCACTCATTCAAATACTTATGGGATAACTGAGGTGGCTTTGTTAGGTTTCATGTGCACATCGTTTTATTGCATGAAAAAATAAACAGGCCAGACTTTTTCAGTTATTTTCTAATTATTTTCAGCAGGCTTCTTCATTCACTCACGAGCAAATATACATAGTTATGGTTGTTCAACACAACGCCCTGGTGAACGCATTCAAAGGTGTGACGCATCCTTCCAACAAAACTAAAATGCAACATGACAAAATTAAATTGATGTCAAAGTAAATGTGCAAAACATGACAAAAACAAACTTAGTAATAAAATTGTGAATCAGGGATAAACCTCAACAGTGTGTGAGTATACATTATATTAGGTGTTTACAGTATGCTGCAGCCTGGGTTATCAGGGAACACAAAAGCAGGAAATAATGGTGGCAAATGCAGAAAAACATCAGGAATGAACAGTCATTTTGCCCCAAAAGCCAGATTGCTTCTTAAATAAAATGCCTTTCCTTGATATCCTTAATGCCATCTCCATTAGATGCCACTCAAATTCTGGCTCCTGGGCATATTTTTACACTATACAGGCAAAAATATACTAGCCACAGGCTAAGTGGCTAATACAATTTCCATCCCTGCAGTGTCTTTTACCTAGACAAAAAAACAAACCAAGATAAGAAGTGTGTTTCATCAGGAAAACTTAGCTTATCCAGTGCAATGTAGTTACTGATAACATACTGTATAATATAAAGGTGATTTATTGAGAGAAAAAAAGGCAATGTCTAAGACAACCTTGGAATGGGTTCTTGTCTAATAGGGAATAAGAATACATAAGAAATTCACTTCGGGTAGCTTCAAATAAACAAGTCTTAACAAAAAGCATGCTTGCAGTTGATCATGATGCCAATCGGAGGTAGGTAGCATTAAATGTTTGACCAGTTTTCAACCAGTTAACTTGCAGGTATAGTATTTGAGATCATTTGATTGGCTAACGTGACTTCAAAGTTTGAGTGAAACTGCCAGGACAGTCTGAACTGTAGCTGCCCCAAGCTCATGCTGCTTGTTTAGTTGGTATGTATGCTAGCTCACAACATAAACACTAAAGTTCTAAAGGTCCCGTGCAATGAGAATCATATTTCCAAATCTATATTATTATATTATCTAACAAACACTCTTAGTGAAACTCTCTGGTTGTCAACAGAATTAAACAGTTTCAGAAATCCAAGCTGGTGTAAATGACATCAAATATACCTATATTTTAATGAATGCTCCTATTGTTATTGAGGTGGCCTGTTAGACAGTAGCAAACTTGCCGAACTAGCCAAAATCACTATGCTTCGAATATGGACGGTCGATGGGTGCTAAAGTTCTAGCGCTGGTTGTTAAAAAGGAGGGATACCAACGCTTTTTTAAGCGGTGCAGCCGCTTCTATACGTGACATGTGTGTCCGTCCGTGTGTGTGTCCGTTCGTAGCATGAGATTTAGACCAATCAGGAGTAGCCCATGCGTCACGTGAACTGCTTACTTCACCACCTGTGTGTGATTTTTATTATGGTCCAAGAAGTTACAAACTCAGAGGTAAGTGACAAACGCTACCTTGGTTAGCAAACTTGTCAAGTTAGTTGGTGCCAAGCATGTGGACGGGGACACACCCCCTCAACCTACTGAGAACTGGCTGAGCATAGAGAAAGGGCCACTAAAGTAGTTATAACTAATTAGATGAACCACTAAAAACTCCATTAGAAATCCTTTCCTGGCTGAATTAAAATCATTGCACTGGATCTTTACCACCAGTAGCAAACCATCAAGACAAGCCATTTTGCAGAACACATCATACATGACCCCAGTTGTTGATATGGACTCAGATTGAGATTAATGTGTTGATAGTTTTTTGCATAATTCTACCACATCCTATTTAGAGGGCAGTATGCAGTGACATAGTCTATCAATGGCTCTGTGCTTATGTTGCATTCACGTCACATGGGAACACCCATCACAACTTGGAAGTGTTCTCGTTCCAGCTCTTTTGAAGCCATCAAGACGCCATAATTGAAATTTTCTCTAGACTTTGGTTGCTCCTGATCAACTTTTTCACACTTACATATACTTGGTTTGTGATACATATAAGTTAATGTTTTACAACTAACCAAACACTGCAAGGTGGCCTCATATTCCGGACTTCCCCATCTCTGCCAGAGATGCAACTGGCCACATTAATGCTAAAGTGTAAATGCGACTGTGCCTCAAATACAACTACGTGTCAACTACAAACCAAAATTCCATCAAGGAGTTTGTCTTTCCATGGCATTTCAAGAGTTGTGATCACAAAATGATTGATGTGATGAAAATCGTTCATTTTGTTGGTTTCCCTACACTTGACTAAAGGTATTTCCTTGTTGGCGATGTCAGAATTCAGGAAGTTGGAGAAATCAGTCCATCGCCAAACCCCCAAGTTCCCAAGTATTTACCATCTGAACGTATTTCCAAGTAGGAAACTCTTCTCCACCGTCTTTCCCATATGACACGAATGCAGCATTAGCAGAGGAGGCAGCTTGATTTTCTACGCCTCGACACTTAACAGAAGCAGAAAGCAGAATTTGGGAAGTTTTAAACAGCAGGCATTACAAAACAACTTGCCATAGCAGGATATTCTGTTAACTTTGTCTGAGAGCTAAATACAATCAAGTTCATCTCAGTTTGAGAGGTAAATACACTGAATGAATGTAATCAGTAAAAAAAAAAAAAACACTTGAAAACGATAGGGAAATACAGCAGGACAGTACGAATCTCCACAAAAAAAAGAAATGGAATGTGTCAGAAAAGCTTGAATGACTGGGAAAAAAAGGTTCAACCTGGTATGTCATCAATAGTACAAATTCAAGTCTGTCCTGACAGGGATGGTGTCCAACGATTAATGAACTCGACTAACACTACCCGGCACATGCTGTAGCGCAGACATTAGCCAAGCGCCTCTAATCATGTCTCTTCAAGTTCAAGCCAAAACCTCAGGAACCTGAATGTATAACACTGCAAATTATTTCAAAATTACTAAAAAAAAATTCTATACCATCTAGATTTAACTTATTTAACTTTCATTAAGAAAGTTAATTGATGATTTAAAAAATCTACATTTATTCAGCAACTTAAATTGGTTGCATAAAAATCAAAATCGAAAACAGCATCACAATCAATGTTCCCTTACTGTTAATTAGTAAAAACTCTCACTAGGTATTCTAAGTCAGACCCATTCTTACCTCATTGCTCTAGATCTCCAAAAGGTCTCACCATATCGGGATGTAGTCATTCAAACTTTCACAGCTTTATCCATCAGAAATGTCCCATGTAGACTGTGGTAACCCACTCTACATATGGCAGGTCTACACAACACATTTCCAGAACTTATACATCATATCGGACCGGTTAATAGCATTACATGCCCCTTAAGCCAGTTTGCTGCATCTCAATTCGCTACTCTGCTTAAGTATACACTTGTTCACTCTGCTGAGTTCTAAAGGGAAAACACGCTGTAAGGTCACTGTACAGCTGCATCAGTGGGCTGCCACGCCTTGAAGAATTTCATTATCGTTTCAATGAAGAGGTTTGCATGGTCTAAGTGCTGGAAAGAGAAGAGAGGAAATATTATGACCATTAATATAAATAGCTCTCGTGGCAGAAAAAAAGTCCAGGCACTTATATGTGTAGGTGTTGTTTAATGTCTTCAAACACACATGAATGCCTGGACTTGAATTTGTTTTGTGCCACGAGAACACATTGGCCTTCTTTCTTTCCAGTAAAATCCTACCTGTGGTAACACCTGCGGTTGTCTGGGGGTTCTTGAAGCGTGCCTAGTATCTTTCCACTTTGAAATGCTCTAAATGCCGTTTAAGAGGCCTTCCCACACCACTGAGAAATATTTCTGGAGGGGGGGGAACACTGATCTACACCAACACCAATCTCATATTGACGTAGAAAACATGGGCAGGAGTGAACAAATGGACACTTAGAGCGAAGAGGAGGAGCCGATCTGGGCCGCAAAGTTTCATCCAGACATCCAAGCTGAGGGGTACGAGCAATCCTATTTGTCCTTCTTGGATTCGGACTCCTCCCCATGGGCGTCACCTCCTTCCTGCTCTGGCTCCTCCTCCTCAGGAACCGGGGGGAACTGTGATTGGCTGGCCTTGTCGCCATGGCCACCCTTGGTCTTGTTGAGCTTCTTGGATTTCTGGTAGAGCTCATTGAGGTTGAACTCTCGGATGATGTTCTCCTGTTGCAGAGAGTGACAGAGGGAAGTGTTACCGATGTGGGTTTTTGGACGCCGATACAGATATCTTTGAATTTGATAATTTTCATGCCAAAAAATGCAGTGTTCCCTCAATTTTTTTTTTTGCCGCATTTAGACCACGAGACACTAAAACTCTTGGCAGCTTCAATTCAAAGATATTGGTATCAGCCTTCTTAAATCCACATTGGTTCAACCCTATTCAGTACTTTGTTCACTACGGTGTGTACACTTTAGAGATGATGCTAAGCTAGCTTGCACCATCCACTTAATATACGCAGTGTGCTAAAAGCATTAACATGCACCATAGCAAACGAAATACTTATTGGACATAATAGCTATGTTTCCATCCAATTGTCAAGCGAATTTTGCGCAAACTCTTGAATGTTGCAAAAAACATTAATTGCTAATTAGGTGTGTTTCCATCAGCTGGATTTAAGCAAATAAATCAAACACATTGACCAGAAAAATGGTAAGAGTCTATCAATTGATTAGTATATTGGGCAAGTTGTTCTTCTTTAGTGTCAGCTAATGTTGGTCATATTTCATACTTTCATCTGAAGACAAAAAAAGAAAGAAATGCACTAGGTAATATTCTTATGTACCAACTAATGGTCACACAACCACAAAAGAGACTCATACATGTTAGAAACCAGACGTATGATATTCAAATGTAGCAACTAATGGCCCTACAACCACAATAGAGATTTATACATTTTAGCAACAGGTATGACATTTGTAGGAGGCTATGGTGGACAGATATTTTACAGACAACATTTGAGAACATCCAAAGCCACTTTTCAACTGTTGTACAATGAGACTGAACCATTCATCAGGCTGATCATGCAAAGCCTGTGCTATTACAAACAAATGTGTTTCCTTTGCTATTTATAACAGAATTTCTTTCCCACATAACTTTTCATAACAACCTTTACGCCTCAAGTGAGGGAAAAAACTTTTTTGTAATATGGAGGAATTTTAATTGTAATTTTGCTGTTTCCATTCAGCTTCTCTTAATCAATACATCATAATTCGCACAATTTTTTTTTAATGGAAACCCAGTAAGTGAGGTGAAAACTGCTACCAACCTCACTGTAGTACAGTCAGCTAATGGAAGGTACATTCATAACTACAGTACATGTTCTCAATTTTGGAATTGATTTACATTAGATAGTTGTATATATGTTGATTATATACTATTGTGTAGTACGTTTTTAATCCAAATAATTGATCATCTCAATATGAGTTGAATGAATAAACTGTTTGTTGGTTTTAGCTAAATTACATTTTGTATATTGCTTTGGCAGTATAGTTTCAATAAACAGTCATTAAACTGAAATATATTCTACAAGCTGACCTCTGTGAAGCTCCAGGATACTGCTCTACCCTTCTTGTCCACCTGGGGGCGTCGCATCACCTCCTTCCCTCCCTGTAACAACACCAAGGAAGGAAGCTGCTTGGACAGAGGAGACGCCGACACCTTGTACCTGGAGAATGAGAAAGTAATGAAAGAAGAAAAAGCATGTAGGATAACATGTTCATATTTCTAGTACTCTCCTTCTGTCTCTAACTGATAATAAAAACCACATCAATGACCAATAGTTGTGGAGACGATCTTCTGAGAGACAAGGTGGGACAAAAAGAGAGAGGGGGGTAAAGAATAAAAAACATTAAATTAATTAAAGAGACTTACTTCTTGGAGACTTCTCCATACCGTCCAATGTCCACCTTGCCAAACTTG
This sequence comes from Rondeletia loricata, assembly GCA_900302605.1. NCBI lineage: Eukaryota > Metazoa > Chordata > Actinopteri > Beryciformes > Rondeletiidae > Rondeletia > Rondeletia loricata. The sequence continues at coordinate 6,728 of OMLI01097876.1, forward strand.
AGACCGGCACAATTATACCTGAAACACAAGCGTGGAAGTAACAAATTACATTTACTCTGGTTACTGTAATTGAGTAGCATTTTCCATACTTGAACTTTATCTTGTTTGAAGTCAGTAATTTTACTTAAGAATGTTTTGACAGAAATATTGTACTTCACTACATTTTAAACTGTTTCCATGACAAATTTTGTCGGCTCTCTGTAAGTATTTAATCAGAAACTGCATCTGCATCAAACCTGTTCAAGTGTGTGGAAGTAATGTTAAATTACCTAACATGTAACATTAAATACTCACATTTGTCCAAGGTATTAGCTTAGCCATCCAGCTACAGTATCATTGGTTTGCATTAGCCTCGTTGTTGCTAGCTAGTTCGCTAGCCTTGCTAGCTAGTTGGATAGCCAATAGCAACGTTATCGAATAATGGGCATGGACATTTTTGTTTTTGTTTTAAAAAATCTCAACATAGGCTATAACAACATGTACCATATCACATATTGAACTCTCTGTCCTCTCATCTTTTTTAAATTGCATGGGAAAGATCATATTCAACGGTCTTTTTTTTGTTGTTGTAACTTTTGTAACTTTTAAAGTAGTTTTTACTTAAGTATATTTTTACACCAGTAATTACATGTAAACTTTCAGTATAGTAACAGTAATCCTATTTGAGTAGTATATTATGTTACTCTCCACCCTTAAACCGATGAAAGGAGGATTAACTTTATGAGTCAGACACCAAGCACGATTCCCTCTAAATTCACCCTGCTGCTTGAAAAAAGTGGTAAAAAGCAGAGCAGGAAGAGGACGAGAGGGATGGATGCAGTCTTACTTCAGGGAGAGGTCGGCATAGACGGAGGCGAAGGACTGGCACTCTGGAGACCAGTTGGCAAAAAACTCCACGATCCATGTGACACGACTGTCTCTGTCTAGCTCCTCCTGAACACACACACACACACACACACACTTCCAATTTTGACTTGAAAAAGTGTTTGTACAGACATTTGCTCTTGGTCAAGCATTGAGTCACTATTTCAAATTTTGGCCATTTTACTCACATCGATGGTTTTGTCATTGAAGTATTTGATGTATTCTGGTCCCATGTAGAGAGGAGGCTTACAGGTCATTAAAAACACTGTAACACGCAAACCATCAACAGAAGAGAATAACACATCAGTATCCAACATAAGGACTGTGTGTCTAGGTGATGGACTCATACATAGCAGAGGCTTACACCTCATTAAAAACACTGCAACACAATATGAGGACCTAATACATCACACTACTTCATATCAGCTATATATTGTTGCAGGGCAATCTCTTTCGCACCTTGACATTTTGATTTGTTTTATTGGAAAGTGAACCGACTCAAACTCAAACTGGTGTGTGTTAGTATAGACTATACTGACCAATGCAGAGCGTCAGGTAGAGCAGTCCCATCCTGATGTCCAGTCTGAAGAACAGAATGACGTTGGCCACTTTACTGAACAGGATGATGTTGCCGACATGCTGCTCCACCGTTACTGACATGAACAAAGAGAGACAGAATATAGATTTTCAATTGTTTTCATGTTTTTTTAATATTGCATTTTTCAATTTCATGCCACAAAACCACTTTGAAATGAGCAGAGAGATAATGTTGCCTGTCTGTACTTGAATGCTTTGGCAATATGGTTTTCAGGATTTTACCGATAAGGGTTTTGGAGGACGATACCATTGTTTTTTTGATTGAAGCTGCTGATAGCCAATATTAAATATCTTCAAGTTTGACAATTTTCGTGCCAAAAAATTAGAAGTACTCAGTGTTTACCCCAGGTTTTTATTCTTGTCAGAGTGGACAAGCCTCTGAAACAACATTTAGACCATGGGACAGTAAAACTGGGGTTGTGCAGGACATGGAACTTTTTCCAGCAAATGCATTCAGAATTTAACCAGCCAATTTAATTTCTTAGCAACCAAAGTAGTGTTTCACAATAGGAAAGACTGACTGATCACAGGTTGGCAACATGACAAAGTGGCTGGTAGAATTAACAGGCCACAGCCACAGCCAAAGCCACAGCCACAGCCACAGCCAATTAACAGGCCACAGCCACAACCAAAGTTTACCACAGATTGGCTGGCGGCTGATGGTAATTTCAAGCACTGACAAAGATTAGTGAACTACGAAAATGGGCAGGACTGTGTATAGGGGTGGGCCGTGGGCGGTATTAATGGTGCACCAATATTAAAAGTACACCAGTATAAATTTGCTCTACGATATGACTTTTGCATATACCGCACCTACTGGTAGAGCCTCATCATTTCACTTGACCGGCAAACAAAAATGTTGTTCAAATAGTCGTCATCGCAAGATTGTGCCTGCCAAGTGGGTGGCCAGCTGCCTCGGACAGACATGCTTTCATTGGTTTGTTTAGAGATGTAGGAGGAGAAATGGTGACAACAGCGCTGCAAATGAAGATTCATCATCTCAAATTCAAACACATTGTGGAATACAAGGAAAGCAATAGAAAAACAGCTGAATCATGGAGCAATGGTGAGAAGAGAAATGCTTGCTCTACAGTTCAGGTGTCAATGCTTTCTCAAGCATTTTCCAAGTCTGTCCTTATGAGAGATAAATATTAAGCGGTGAAGCAACATTACACATCTATGTTAGGACATGGTTCCCAGGGATTAAAGTGGAAAAAATTCTCAAGACTGAAACTCTGTCATGTCAAGATGACCTTCATTTTTAAAATAAATCGCCAAGCGTATTAGAATTTCAAGGACATTTTGAAGGTAATATCCTGCTAATCTAAATAAACCTACCCAATATATTGTTTCTTTGTCAGCTGAATTTGGACAAAGGCAGAATAGGATGTATATTTACAGACTTACAGATCATAGTTGTTCGCCAATATGACCAATATATTAGAGGGGAGATGATCTACTTCACCAAGGATTAGGTTTACTGGTGGATCTTTTATGTCAGATGGCAACCATTGTATTTAAAAGGTGATATAGAGCACTGACTGAGATAACACCAGATTTAATAAATGTGTTTTATTAGTTGTTGCCACCATCTAGTGGAGATAAATAACAACAACCTTTACTCTGAAACAGGTTTTAAATATCAGCCTAGATCAATCTGGTCATTCATTGATGGTACACCTGAAGTAGCAGTAGTCGAGGCACCGGGTACTGTTGAGGTGTGTTGCAGAGTGCGAACTGCATTCTTGTGGGTTGGCTCCGCATCGAGTCGATAGAGAGTCTTCTTACCATTACTCCCATACGATAGCTTTTTGTTGCAAACAGTGCAGAAGCATGAGCCCTGTTCTTTGAGCTTTTGGCACCACAAACTCAGTGGTTTCCCATCCACACCTTTCTCAGCAACCCAAGCCCACCTCCATTTATTTTTTACACTTTTGTCAATGACATCTGTCCTGGGGTTTACAACCGCACTCTCCATTCTCTCATGGTATAGCGTTAGCCAAACTTTGTCAACAAGCTACGTCTTAAAGTAAAGCGTAATGTCGATGTAAAGTCTAACTTTCTATGAGATTTTGGGGATGGATTAACTTGTTTTTAAATTATTTAGCTATATTTATTGTTTATCAGATTTAACTCTCAGGCACAGTGCATTGAGGTAACTTAACTGTGACATTTG
>OMLI01097878.1:0-19306 GCA_900302605.1 Rondeletia loricata
CCCTTTCTTTCTCTTTTTCTGTTTATGTCACACTGTCTCTGTCGCCCTCTCTCTTTTTGTTTCTCTCATTGTCTTTCTCATCTGTTTCACTTGCCGTCTCTCTCTCTCTCTCTCTCTCTCTCTCTCTCTCTCTCTCTCTCTCTCTCAGTTACTCAAGGGTCAACTGTCATTCTACTCACGTTGCTTCTGTTTAGTCTTTCATTTATGTTGTAGAACAAGTGAATCAGGGTGAAACACTCATCCTTCAACAGCAGTATTATTCCACAAAATGTTACCTGTGAGATCCAAACCACTGGAATCATATTGTTAGCACTTTCTCTGACTACCATATATATTGTGCATTATAAGGGCATTATAATTCATTATACTGCACTCATACCTTATGATCACAAAAACATAATGATTATTGATGCATTATATGAGCAATTAATAAACATGATAGATATAACTTTTAAAGAATTATAAGTACAATGGATGGGGGCTAGGGATCGGGCTGTGTCCGTCCATCTGTTCGTCCGTCCATCAAATGTGATATCTCAGGTGATATCTCAGGTGATATCTCAGGTGATATCTCAGCCTGGAGGATGACATTTTTATGTGTTTCATATGTATTTCACTTGACTTAACAGTGACAATAATAACTTATGATGCTGCATTGATCATTTTATTATACTATGAGCACTTATAATACTTATAATAATATAATGTTTGTAACATGAGTCATATTGAAATACAAGTTATAATGTATTATAACTAGTCATAAACATGCATACGATGCATGTAATTCATTATAGGTTATATCTGTAATGTTTAATGAGAGAGTAAGCATAATGTCACTAAGTCAAACAAAGTGTTACAAAAATATAACATCATAGGGTGTAATAGAGATTTTTGTGCAACTGTTTTATACAAGAATCTAATGTAACCTGTGTTGTTCCCTTTGCAGATGTTGAGCACATGGCCATTGACTGGCTTACAGGCAACTTCTATTTTGTAGACCGGGTCAGCGACAAGATATTTGTCTGTGACCGTGGCGGGGACACTTGTGTTACTATCCTACATCTAGACCTGCTGAATCCTAAAGGAATAGCTGTGGATCCTCTCATGGGGTGAGTAATCCTCGGCCTATATAATGCACCCGTCTCTGAGCGCTCCACAAAGCTCATTTATCATCATGCATCTTTTGTTGGAGGGGGAAGAAATATTATTTTTATCACAGAAGAAAAAGACAATTCCGACTATGGATAGCCATTGACTTGAGTCACAATGAAAGAATTTAAATTACTCCCTGTCCTTCCACTCAGCCCTTTTTTGTTTGAGCTGCGTAGTTTGGTGGAGAGCTGGTGACGCTCCAGACAGCTCCTACTGTCTAGACTTTCATTAGTATTCACTGATTTCACCCCGCAGCTCCCACAGCAGCAAACGCCCCTGCAGGACTTTTCATTTGAGGATTTTGGTGTCTGCAGAGATCCCAAAAAAAATAAAAAAATGAGCCACTGTGGAGGAAAAAACATATCCCCACACTGCAAACTGTAAATAACCTCACATCTTACCAGGAAACCACAAGGCTTCTTTATAGATTTCACATTTTTCAGTTATACTTTATACTATACACACCACTGTAATCAATTGGATATAAACTAACTAATTTATTGCTGGGTGCTTAATGGCACGGAGATTGTTGATTTGTTTGGTGGCGATGCGTTAGTGTTCTCATTAAATACCTGTCAGCTATGGAGAAACAATATAGCGTGTAGTAAATGTACAGTAGATTTCTCTACTAAAGCTGGCTCCCTGAGATTTAAATAAGTGAGGCTTGCTTTTCACCATTGTTGGCAGGTGAATATAACTATTCCCATTTAACCTCATAGAAAATGATGCATAATTGTTCCTCTGGACAAACATGCATATTCCCTTGACCTTAAAAGTAGGTCGTAATCATGCATGACACACACACACACACACACACTCTCTCTCTCTCTCTTCTCTCTCTCTCTGTCTGGTGTTGTGCTGTGTGCATAGAGGGATGATAGTGTGGATATAAAGTGTGCAGGCCCACGGGGGAGCTGGGCATGGATGCTGCTGGCTAGATTGTCTATATAAGACACAAGTATTTTTCAAGGGTTCTCTCTGCCTCTAATTGGTGAGACATGGGTACAGCTGTTTCTGAGGAGGCGAGGAGGCTGAGAGAGGTCTGTCAGCCTGGAGCAATGGAATGAAAACAAGAGAAATCGGGGAGGTTTGAGATAGCGGCGCAGCGTGAGGCACAGTGTTTACAGAATACGTTCTGGCATAGCATAAGGCATTTTGTTCCTTAACTTTGCCACAGGAAAGCTATTTGATGGACAGCCTATTCTTTCTTTCTTTAAGAGGCCTTTTGAAGTTTGATGGAGGGTAAGGTTTGTTTGACTGCTGAGCTTTCCATCAGTCCCAGTTTAGTGACCAGTGACTGGAAAGGATACACGTTTTGGAAACTTCAATACAATTATGCTGGGCAAGATTAATGAAGGATGTAAAAAAAAGTATGTCAAGTTCACTGTTGTGTTCACTGCACACAATTGGTAAGCGCAAGAATGGAGAATTCATGTTAAAGGGTTATTGTACTCAATGGATGCCAAGTCATACACTATGCAAAATAATTATTTTAATTGCAAAAATGAAAAAAAGTGCAAATGTTTCAGTGTTCAAAAAATTAGAAAAGATTATTGAAACTTATTGCAAAAATATTGTTGGCAAAAAAACTAAATGTATTTAAATATTTGAATATCTGAGTGAAGTCACAAGCCTTCAAACTAATATATATTTATAGACACACACACACACACACACACACTCACATATATATATATATATATATATGTGTGTGTGTATATGTTTATCTGTTTTTGAAATGCTCAGCGTAACAGTATACCTGAAACCAATAGACTACAGTGGCTAATCATTCTCACAGTGATATTCACATTCACCTTAGGGTTGCGACAAAAATATAAAGATTAACTTTCTACAATTCACTTGATACTGTTCAATTCAGTTCAAGTCTTTACTGGGCCATAAGGTACATTTTCTTTGCAGATAAGGGTTACAAGCAAAACACAAAACAAATTGCCACATTATAATCCATGCAGATAAGAATCAGTTGATAAGGCCAGAAAGGAAGTGAATGGCTCGACACAGGACAAAAAGAAGTCACTCGTTAGCGCAATGCACAATATTCCTATATAGACACAAGAGGCTGCACATTTCATGTGCAAATTAATCAGTCTAACTGCAGTGGGGATAAATGAGTCCCTGTTCTTCTACTCTTGAGAATAGAATTGGTCTGCCTCACCACGTGCCTCTCATAGGTTTCACTTAGTTGTTGCCAAACAGTTATAACACATGCTAAACAGATTCAATAAAACACTGATAAAACAAGGTCATCATTTTACCATACAGGTTAAAAGAGTTCATTTTCTTCAGGAAAAACAAGTGCTACCACACAAGTGATACCCACTTATGAAAATGATTGTGGGTGCTCATCTGAAAGGACATAAAACAGCACATAGCTTGTATTCTCCACATATTCTACTTTTACTGAAACGCTAAACCACTATCACAATAATAAAAGGGGGCTTTTTATTTCTTTTTTTCCCATCACAATGAACTTGTAAAAATAGGGCCTACATTGTGCTCACATCATGTTGTTTGTCGCAATTTCAAAATGGCATGCTTCAGGCTCTACTACTGGGAAACCCAACTCTCCAGGATGTCACCGTCCGTCTCCTGTATTCCTGATGATTTGCACTGTAGAAACTTGTAAGCTGTGCAGAATAGCCAACCAGTTTGGTGTGCACAAAAACACAGAAGCTTGTGTACTTATTTTGCAAGAGGTTGAGCAAGATTTGAGGTTGCGCAATATTTAATCGAGGTACCCACATTGGAAGAGGTGTGCGTAATTGCGCAGCGCTTTGAAAGTGCGCACCTACATCCCTCAAATTAGAGGCTGCAGATGGAACACACTTACCTGTCCTGCTGCCTTCAGATGGATATTGGGATTTCATCAACCAAAATATATCCTATCCTACAGATATTGGTAAGAATCAGCCCTTAATCTAGCCCAGTACAGACTACAGTTCCCTTTTACCTCCACATAACATGGTGAGCTGAGAGTGTGGTGTTTACATGGGTTGTGCCTTACTGCCTTAATCACATTATAATCGCATTATTGGTGTGCATGTAAATGTAGCCAGTGTCTTTTTATTTTGGCTGAGCATATTTATTTATGTTGTTATATATATGTATATATTTTGGGAGGCGGGGAGGATATTGGGGGTGCACCCACAGAGCTGCCACCTGTGAGTTCTACTGTACCTTGTTAAAGATTGCATCTGTATTTGTGTTGAAACATAATTTGCTATCAACAGCAGATACTGATAGTTGTCCACCGGCTCAATTTCCTTGCCTTTAATTATAGTGGCTTCACTATGGCAGTGCATTCATTTCAGTATGAAAAGTTTAATTCTGAATGAAGAAGCTGAAGGACCTTGTCAGGAATCTAAGTATTTTCCTACTACAACGACTCCATAATACAATAATCTCAGGTATGATGTTTTGAGCTTTGTGACATTTTTATGTTTGATGAGCTGAATGGACAGCGAGCTAATGATTTGAGAAGAAAAGAAGAATGGAGGAAAAACCTTGGAGGGTTCCATTAAATCTATTCAGTCTTCAATTCAACCGTGACACGTATTATTTTTCACTAGTCCTGCACAGTTTATTCTGTCAGGGCTGTTCATTCCCAGCGTCCAACATAGCCCTCGTTGTAGCTCCAGAATGTGTAAGTACAGCGTCAGCACCGTCCTAATCCCAGAAAGCCATCATTTGTATGCCACGTGGAAGTGCACCTGTTCGGGGAGCTGGGTTTCTTGCTGATGCTGACTGTTTTTCAGCGCAGCCTGGGCTTGGGTTCAAAGGTCATCCCATCTCTCCCCCGACTTGACTTGTGCGGATTAAGTCGGCTCCCCGCTGCTCTCTGGCTGTAGCTCGTTATCGCTGGAGACCGCTGGAGCTCCGTCCTGCAGCCAGAGTCCTCACAGAGCCACAGCGAGACAGCATGGTGTGCCTCCCATATCAATTAAGAGCAGACCAGAGCAAAGAAGTAGCTGAATACATTTTGAATACTTAAGGTGGTCATCCGTGAGATCCTCCTTGCTGTGTTGTTTTTGCACTGCACATCCCAGAGATCACTTGTCAATCAAGCAACGCATCACTTCCTGTGCGCCAGAGGATTTTCCCCAGGAAAGACCTACCAGAGAACAGCAAATGTAAACGTTTTAATGAACTGGGTATAGGTTGAATTACTATTGTGTTATATCAATTGGTGATAGAGAGTAGCAAAACACACATTTATTTATATGAAAATGTCACAGATTATTACAAATCAATGCAAAGAATGGCAAGATTTATTCATGCTTGTAAGATAAACTAGGTCAACCTGAACGTGTTCAAATATTTTTTATCCAAGTACTCGCTTTGGTGTCTCTTGCCAATATTCTATGTATTCTGATGAGATTCAGATGAAGTTGCCAGACTTTATTGTTAGTCCTCTCAATTTCTTAACGTTTCTGCTTTGCTATTTTGGTGTTGGTTTCAAAATGGTTTACGTTTGTAAGAACAGTTGCTGGCTGTTGATCCTCTTGCCAGCTATCATCTCCTTATTTGATGGCCTTGTATGCCGATGGCAAAATAATATAGAGCATGTTACATTTACCAATGTAATTACTGCTTTAATTAACATGTTATACAAGAAAATCTTTGCGCCGGTTTATCTAATGACTAATATTAAATGTATCATCACGTTACACAAGCCTCAATAATGCAAAAATGTCTAGTGTAATGTATGTCTCTGCATATGTCCTCCCAGGATGCTCTTCTTCACCGACTACGGGAATGTGGCCAAGGTGGAGCGCTGCAACATGGACGGCACCAACCGGACCCTGCTGGTGGATTATAAGACAGAGCAGCCCACCGCTGTGGCATTGGACCTGGTCAAGAAGCTGGTGTACTGGGCGGACGCCTACCTGGATTACATCGACGTGATGGATTACCACGGCAAGAACAGGCACACTGTAATCCAGGGGAGTCAAGTGAGTATCCGATTCCACTGTAAGCGCTGCTGTGTGTCTTCCACGGGCTCCACATCACAAGGAGCCATTGTGGACGCTTCAAAAACACTTCTTTCTCCTTCTTCAGCTGAGACTCCAAATTGTTACATGAGGAGATTAATAACTAATGTTCTGATTTAGGGTATTATGCTTTATCGCCGAATGACAGGTGGCATATTTATTGCTTCTTGTTACAGTTCACTCTTCATTGTCACAGAAAGGTCTTTTGAAAGGGCGATACGTAGTTAATTAAATTGAAGGAGGTGCACATCATTAGTCTCTCTCCTGTTATACTCTTTTGAAGCCTTTGATTATGGACTATTATTATTCATGAAAAGACCCCTTTCAAGCTACTTAGACCAGTGATTCACCCTCTCTGATGAAGGAAGAATGGACATTTCAAGCACCTTATTGTATGTGCAGGTGTTCTTGGCATAATAAAGCCTGTTTCATAAGCTTCTAGACAGGGAAGCTTCACCGCATTTCATCTACATGACAAATGCAGGACAGCTCCTTCCTGCTTCAGTTCAGTCAGGATGATGAACTACGGTACTTAAATCACAGATACAATACTTGAGCCATGAGAACATATGAAAAAATTGCCTTTACAAATTTTACAATCACTATGTAAGGGGATCCTTCTAAATGCTATCATTGCAAGCTTTTTTACACCTTATATTGTTACATATATGTACGAAGCACCAGGCTAATGTAATGTAATGTAAGTGCTCATGTATAGCAGGAATTACAGACACATGCACTAGGTGTGGATGGAAGTATATGCAATCAGTAGGAGTAGCATGTGTGCGGTCGCTTTGAAAGTGGTTGTATTTGAGGCAGAGTGCCACGACAGTCTGACGCATGTTTCTTGGTGCCCCCGGTGTTAAGGCGTGGCCCAGTGGGTTTAGATGTACTTCCTGTGAACACTCATTCAACCTTGTCTGTTCCTGCATGGGGGTGTCAGCCTGCTAAATGTAACATGGAGGCTGTGGTGTCAGGGCCAGTGGGGATCCCTGAGGAGCAGAGTCCAGCTCCTGACCCCCTCCCATCCCCCATGTAATAGCTGCATGTTCCAATATAAAAGTGTTGGTTTTTTATCTTTCTTTGCTCTATTCCTCTTGTGCTCTGAGTTATTTTTGGCTTCAGGGGTGAACTAAAGCACACTCTTGTTTTCCAGGTGTCATATATTTATGGATTAGCTGTGTTTGAGGACTACCTGTATGCTACCCACTCTGACCCTTCCAAAGGGACCGCCACTGTGGAGCTCCTGCAGATCCATAGGTTTAACATCACAGCAGAGCCCAGGACACTAACCAGCCTGGGGAATTCTAGAGGAATCCGTGTTTACCACAAACTCACTCAGCCAAAAGGTAAAGGACATTTTGTATATGGATTAACATGTTCGAACAAGTGTCAAAGTCAAAGGTTGATAATGGATTCCCTGTCTCTCCCGATTCTGTCTACAGTCAGGAGTCACGCGTGCGAGACGGATGCGTATGGGAAGCCGGGGGGATGTTCCCATATCTGCCTACTGAGTGGCAGCTACAAGTCCAGAACCTGCCGCTGTCGCACCGGCTACAGCCTGGGCTCTGATGGACAGTCCTGTAAAAGTTAGTACATATTTCGCCCTGACTGTCTCCTTACTAGGTGTAACATCATGTATCATCATAAATCCTTGGACATGGTCTTGTTCTTCCCCATGTAGTAACACGGTAACTCCTGTTCCAAAGGATTATCATATAGCAAGCGCTTCATATTCGTGATTAACAAGGATCTTTCTCGTGTATGCATGAAAAGGGCAACATAAGGCAGAGAATGTTCTGTATCATTGCCATTTCTGATATTGACATGTGCCTGGAAAGGTCATGTGTCATATTAGAGCAGTGGGTGTGCCACATATGCATCAGCCTCAGACTGACAGTGATAAAGATGAACGCCGGTGGACACGGACCCATTTGAAAATGATGTTCCGCTATCGACCTGTCGCAAGCCTGATTCATTATTGCCATAATGGGGTTTAAAGTTTGTCTGCATTTGTTGGCTGGACTGATCAATTGGCGGACATTGTGTAGTTGACAAGAAAAGCAGAAGATCAAATTGATGACACAATCTGAGGCCTGCCACATTTCGATCGGGGTAACGAAGCATCGGGCGGCTCGCCGTGACACATTTGATTTATTCCCCCCCTCCTAGATGTTCTGATGACACCAGCTCTCTCTTTCTCTCTCTCTCTTTCCCTCAGCATAATGAGATTCGGTGCTAAATGGTAGTGCTTCTTCATACAGCAGTCACGGTGGGGTTTGATATCTGGGTCTCTTGCAATGCTTAATTGTCTCCTGGGTAGTTGGTCTCTCCCTCACAAGATGATAAATTGAAGTGAGGCATGTGTGGTCCTCACCCCCAGCATCCCAGTCTCCTGGGTAGGTGCTGAGAGCGAGGAGAGGTCTGCTTCTCTCACTGGAAGCCCTCCTTCATTCCTCCTCTGCTTCTCCGGAGGATCCCCAAGGGTTCGGGAACATACAGCCCCCTGAGCGGCTGGCGGGTCGCAGAGGAGCTGCCTCAGCTTTCTAGGGCTTTCTGTTTGCCTTTCTACCCAGACGCCATGCTATTTTAGATCAGAAGCCGTGTTCACAGCCAAGGCAAGTATTGCCACTCTCTGTTTGCTCAAGCATTTTCCTTCTCTTACTGTCAGGGCAGTTATGTAGCACGAGCGTGATTGAGGGGGTAGAGTATAGTCATTGGCACTGATTACTGGCTCCATTAAGGTGAATGGATGGCCCTGGCTCTGGCTCACAGATAAGAACAATGTGACCGGTAAGAGGGTTTAATGCCGGGATCAGCATTGATGAATTAGACCAATTAATTGACAATAAGAGTAAAAAAGGGTTTGTTGTTTCTTGCCTTGTAGAGCCCAAAAACGATCTCTTCCTGTTCTACGGTAAGGGGCGTCCTGGGGTCATCCGAGGCCTGGATATGAACGTCAAGTCCAGCAATGAGCACATGGTGCCAATCGAGGACCTGGTCAACCCTCGAGCAATTGACTACCACGCAGAATCGGGACACGTCTACTTTGCTGACACCACCAGTTTCCTCATCGGGCGGCAAAAAATTGACGGAAACAGCCGAGAGACGATACTCAAAGACGGTGGGTCTAGTTGCTTCGTTATGCTAAACATTTTATGCAGCATTTCTTGAAGGTATATGAAGCTCTCTGCATGCAATATCTGATATCAGTGAGTAATATCTTTTGAGAATGATATAAAGCTGCAGCCATTTCACACACTCTCAATGTACAACATGCTGGCAACATGATGCTATAGACAGCAACCTGAGGAAGAGGTGCTGCCTTACATGAAGTGACAACCTGCTTTTCTGTGCCACAATCCCCCCACTATATTGTGCATTTTACTTGGCAGGACCTGTAATTAACTTTTTGGCTCACTAGCTGATGTGGCTAGTGGATTTCAGAGTAACCAGCCAAAGTGAATTTCCACTTGCCATATTTTCTTCAAATATGATCAAAGGATTGCAGAGAATGTAACCGCATGCATTTAATTTCATCTCATTTCATTTCATTTCATCTTTATGACAATGCAATTTATTTGTATCAATGTATTTTTTATTACTCTACTCAACAATTTTATACTGCCCAAGCGTGTGATTAATACAGCAAATATACAACAACACAGGAAATGAAAGTAGGTTTTTGAATTGCTAAGATTTTATCAGTCGATTCCTTGATGATTCATTCTTAAGGAACTGATTAAGGGCTCCAGCGTGCGACCATTTGTTTGCATTTTGCGACTATTTTGCGATGATGTTTTTTTGTAGGCCAACCCGGAAGTTAGCTCCGTCATGGTTCGTTGGCCATGAATGTGTTTTTGCATGTGGTTTTTGATTGATGCAGAAAATAAGCTCTGTATAACACAGTCTTATGATATTCATACATTTTGTTATATGAAATAATCTTCACTAATCAACACTTCTTTTCAGAGTTTTAAAGCATAAATGTAATAAATATTAGTAAAAAGCTAACGCTAGGCTAACCTGTGAAAAAATGAACTACAGCAGAGGTCACATTTCTCCGACGCCATGAACACTCAAAGCTGAAGGTAACACGTTAACTAGCAGGCTAACGCTACGCTAGGTAATTAAAAAAACCTACAATTAAACAAACTACATTTGGAAAAAACTATAAATTGGTAATTCTGCTATGGAATATCATTAAATTGAAAAGAGCACAAGTACTAGAGCTTATGCTTTAAGGCAGACTATTCGCCGTGATGACGTGATGATTTTGCGACAAACCCACTGTAGTTCAATTTCTAAGACAGTTAGCCATTTATTAGCACATAAAAGCTTCAAAATTCACGAATGGGATGTTTAATAGTTTATTTTAAATGTCTTGACCACAGACCTTATTTCTGGGGCTTTTAACCAAAGTCCCATTCAAATCGTAGTCACTTTTCAGCCGAGGGGACCCATGGCTCAAAAATGCTAACTCACTTCCACGTTTTAGGACTCCAAACTGGACCGCTCTATACTGAACACGATAAACCTGCCCATCTCTTAATATGTAAATTAAGGCTTAAAATCTCCTAACTGTATCCATTCAAACGCAGACCAGAAAGTGATTACACGATCACACGCATGTCAAGAGCTTGCCGTTGTCAAATTAAAATAAATGGTGAGATGGAAACAAATAGATTCAAAGGGTGATACAAAATATATTGAAATCACGTCACTGCTGGTTTTCATAGGCTGAGCCGTGATTTCCTTGCATGGTTGAGTCTCACAGAATTTTTATAATAATAATAATTCATGAAGTATGGGTTAAGATTGATAGTGAGATTTATAGGTATTCATTTTTAATACTAACATAGTTAATATAATTAACTTTTTTCATTTTCATAGTGGTTGATGCACTAAGTACATTGTATATTGATCACTATTGGATCATTTGAAAAGCCGTTAAAGAATTAAAGAATTCCAATCAAAACGAGCATGGGTTGATATGGGTTACTTATGGGTAATTATTTATTGATAGAAATTCATTGACACTGAGTGCAGCGTATAATTAATACAAATTAATAATTTCAACAACAACAAAAAAATACAACTGTTTGAGATATGCAATATTATTGAGGGTTTTGCTAAACAGATAGGCAAATCACCAAAGCAGAAAAAAGGTAATGCAATTACAATCATAACATGTGACAAACTACACTGAATCATAAATGATAGATGATTTTCTTCAAGTCACCTCTTCTGCAAAACTGAACTTTGGCCTTGTTCTTTCAGATAAGGATTGCTTTTCTGTTTTGCCTGGTTTATCATTCTAAAAGCACTTCATGTTATTTGTTATTTTTCCTGTTTTGTTCTGTGATATTTAAAGAATGGATAAAAATATTGAAACTATAAAATTATCTACTTCAGTGCATGTAAAGTTGTTGTATTTCATTACCAAAACAATTAGGATCTCTGTAAATGCAATTGAGGTGAAAAAATATGAATTTATTGTACATTTATGCTGAATGAGCAACGCAAGTTCAGTCAGGAAACTCTAGCTGGCGTTCGCTGATTGGACAAAACCAGCAGCGTGCTTACAAGTGAACCAATCATCATACGCACACCCTAATGTCAAGCCTTTTAAACGACTCACCCACCGATCAGCCCGCCTTCCTGACTGCTGCTCCTGCTGCTGATGTGCTGTCATGTGAAATTGCTCCACCTGCTTAGATCTGCCTTTATGTGCTATATGGGGTTATGTTCTCCCTGTCTAAGTCTATATACATCTGCAGCAGCAAGCCGTAAAAGCAGATCTATTCTGCCAAAACCAAACCTACTGCTATGTCATAACCATTAATAAACGTATTTACATAAATACGTGAGTTGTCCTTACTGAACATAGGTTTGGTGCCAGTGCACTAAATGCCACTAAATGATGTGATAGTGCCACTAAAACGTTAGTCTGGAGGCCTGTGATTCCTTCATGTTTATGTTGTCGGTTCCTTTCTTATACATATTATCTTTATACACCTTTATAGCACCCAAAATATGAATACTGGACCGATTGAAATTCTGTTCATACTATATTGTTTTATTATTGTATCACTCGTAATACCCTTGACTCCACAACTCTCTCTTCTCTCTCTTCTTTCTAACGTCACCATGCTCACTATGCTGTTATGAGCTTCAGCTATAAGGAAGCTACTGCCATGCTGCAGACAACTGAACTGAACCCACTAAAAAATATATTATTAACAGTCATTTTCACAGCAGACCAGGGAGGAATCGAGAGCAAGACAGTTCTATAATAAATAAATAATTGTAATTTTGTTCTGCTTAAAAAAACAGCAGGTGAGTGATGCCACAGCACCAATCCAAGCCTCAGTATTAGTATTTTTTTGTAAAGACACTGGATCCGAAAACCTCACCCACCAAAGTGGCTGGTAGAATTCCAGAATTCAAAACCAGATCTGGAAAAACCAAAGGAATGTGTCACAGCCAGCATAAGCAGAGGAAAATAAAAACAAAATCGCTTCAACAAACAATAGGAAAATATATGACATTTCAGATGACTTTTTGATTCTGTGATTCTGTTGAATTCTATGCGGTTTGTAGACCTTGACAATGTTGAGGGGATCTCAGTGGACTGGATTGGGAACAACTTGTATTGGACCAACGATGGCTACAGGAAGACAATCAGCGTTGCCAGGTTGGAGAGAGCCTCCCAGACCAGGAAGACTCTGCTGGAGGGGGACATGTCACACCCCCGAGCCATCGTGGTCGACCCCCTTAACAGGTCAGAAAAACTAAATAAAAAACTGGAACGGTTTAGTATGCCAAAGTTTGTATAAAAGAGGCACATTCTGGAAATCCTGTGTGTTTGCATGCTTTTTTGTAAGGTTGGCTTCAGCTTGATAGTTTTGATATCAGCAGATTTTCAGTTAATTGTTTTATGATGGTGTGCAGCTGCATGTAGAATTGACTCCGGGTCCAACTAAAGAGAAAAGACTGAGAAAGTTTCAGTTAAGCCGAAAGTTCTCTAACCAAATCTTAAAGATTAAGTGTAAATGATTAAATTGCCAAGCAAAGCCTTAGTGCAGGATTTTCACTCTAATCTTATTAAAACAGTTTGAGACGCACTGATTGGGGCAAACATTAATCACAATCTTACCACAGATAGATTGCTTCACACATAAAAAGGATTGGAATGAAAAATGTATGCCAGTTGTTCTCATGGTTGTTTTTGCATCATTTCCTCAGTAAAGTGATCTTCGAAAGTTGCCTTAGATGGCAATGTTGGTATTTAATCAGTCCAAGAATTCTGGGAGAGATCTTTTGTACCTACTAATTTAAAGCACATCTGCTGCTGTCTATGAACCATGAGTGGAAGAAATGTGATTTGAACGGAGAGTGTTTCTGTGTTGTGCCATGGGATGATTCATGGTATCCAGAGCTCTTGATAGCATCTGACTGCTGCCAAAAGTGGCATACTACAATCTGTTGTGTGTTCCCTCTTGTCTTGCTGTCGTAGATACATAAGATATATATATATGTTTCATGTTAGCAAAGACCACTGTGCCTTTTTTATAGATTCCAACATCGCTATGCTTAAGGCTTAAACCAATGTGAATCCACACCAAATATAGTACGCAGCAGTCAGAACGATGCAACCATTTTCAGGCCTTGAGCTGGGATATTTCAAACACATCTGCATTCACAGTCATGATACAGGTGTGCATATAGACAAACAGCTACAGACACACACACACACACACACACACACTCATTGAAACTCGAAAGGTGAAAGAAGGTGCGGTATTGCCCAAGTGATGCCAAAGGAAGTACATGAACTGATTCTCTCATCCATTCTTGGCTTTGATTATCTGTGGCTGCCTGTCTGTTTCAGGCGTCTCTTAGGCTTCATTCACACTCAAGGCTTTCACGCTCATTTCCGAGTTGTTGCTAGTGTCTACATTTCTTTTTGGATGACTGTTCATATCAGTTCTAAGATGATACTCATGTCCAATACCAATATGAACTCACAGGAATCTCAAAAAGACACACGTGAGCAGAGTAACAATTACACCTCTGTTTTTGTAGCTACGCTTCTCCCACTTGTTACAAACACATTTCAGTCATAGTATATGCCTTCCAGATTTGACTGAATTGAGGCGTCTCCCCAAATACCAATCAAGTCTCTATTTGTCTTTCTTTCCATTGTTGTGTCTCATTGTCCTCCATGCTAACGCTGCTCAGCCAAGCTGCCGCGGCACCAAACTTCGGACAATTGTGAATTTACTTGCTCATGGCAACGCTGACTAATTCTGATTTGAGCGTTCAAATACAAGTCGCATGTAGGTCGCATGCCTCGGGATCAGATTTTGTACCACAGATCCATGTGGTCCAGATTGGAATAAAAAAAAAAAAGTATATGCAGCTTTTTGCTGTTCACACTGATTAGAAAACAGATCTGTGTCACATATAAGGGGGAAAAACAGAATTTGGAAACTTTCAGCTGCAGTGTGAACATGAGACTGGAAATAGCATGCTGGCCTTTATACAGCATTTCATTAAGACACTGCCCCACGATGTTGGGGCTGGGGCTGGGGGGAGGGTATCATTTCCTTTTGTTTTCAAAGGATTCATCACTTTTACTCCAACCCTCCCACTGACAACACAGCTGTTGGGTTTGGGGCTTCTGAGGGAGCACCAGTCCTTTGATCTCTATCTGCTCTGCTGGAAGGGTCTCTTCAGGTGAAATGGATGCTCCTCTCCAGCTGATTTCTTGACTATGTTCTCCCTACCATATTTTCCGCTCGGGTTGTCACCTCCAGTCTGTGTTGACATGATAAGGATTACCGATGTCGACTTAACTCAGTCACACCTCTCTACCTTAGAGTCTCATAAAGGTATTCACACAAACATCCGCACGCAAATACCATTTGACTTGAGTGGTGCTGTACTCAGCTTTGGTCAATCCTGAAGGTGTGTGTGTGTGTATGGGAGTGTCACGATGCGACAGAATTTTGACACATTTAGTGGGCGTTTTTATAATTCTATTTTAACTTCAATCTTTCACAATGGTATTGAAGTAGTATTGAAATATAGGTTATCGTGACAATTCTATTGTATGGTGTTGACGTTATGTCTGTGTGTGTGTGTGTGTGTGTGTGTGTGTGTGTGTGTGTGTGTGCGTGCGTGTGTGCATGTGTGGAGCAGCGTTGAATAATTAATACGGTCGTAAAGATGACTTGGAGACGATTCTGTTTCATGTTCCCAAGCTTCTATCACTGATGAGAAACACAGGCCACGTGGCTCAGTCAGCAACACTCAAACAGAGAAAATCCCCTGAGCGTGGTTACTAGAGAACAGATCACGTCAAAGCGTTGACCCAATCACTTTTCAAGTACCACAGCCCCACTGAGAGCTGCAGTCTCAAGTACCGGGACATACAGAAAACTTGTTTTTTTGGTGGGGAATAGGGGAATTGGTGGGAATTTTTGTATTGATGTGCAGTCAAGCAGCATTTTGTGGGACTTGATAAGCCTGAATAATTTCCTAGGCTAAGAAGCACTCCCTTTTGGCTGGCAGGGGTGTTATTTGGTTTTACATAGGGGAAATCTAGGTCCCAGTTTATCTCCATTAAGTAATTAATGTTTATTGGTGCAATAATTACTGTGTGTGTGTGTGTGTGTGTGTGTGTGTGTGTGTGTGTGTGTGTGTGTGTGTGTGTGTGTGTGTGTGTGTGTGTGTGTGTGTGTGTGTGTGTGTGTGTGTGTGTGTGTGTGTGCGTGCGTGCGTGCGTGCGTGCGTGCGTGTGTGTGTCTATGTATGATAGCTGGATGTACTGGACAGACTGGGAAGAGGATGAGGTGAATGACAGCATAGGGCGGATAGAGAAAGCCTGGATGGACGGATCCAACCGGCGCATCTTCGTCACCTCCAACATGCTGTGGCCCAACGGCCTGACGTTGGACCACGGCAGCAGCACCATGTACTGGTGTGATGCCTACTACGATCACATCGAGAAGATTCACCTCAACGGGACCGGAAGAATGGTGAGTTTCAGCATGTAGCGATAAAGTAGCTCTAGCAAATGTTCTTGCAAACATTACATTGTGTGCAAGCAAGATTGTGTGGAGATATTTGTGCTAATAAATGTGATCACATTCATAATATAGTGTGGTCAAATAATAGCTAAGCCCATATTCAAATAGCTAGATCCTTGTTTGAGATGATTGACGGTGCCTTTGTGTAGTTCTCCAGATCTCCAGATGTATGTATGTCTGCTTCCTGCTGCAGGTGGTGTACAACGGCAAAGAGCTGAACCATCCATTCGGGATCTCTCACTACCGTAATTCCATCTTCTGGACGGAGTATATGAACGCCTCGGTCTTTCAGCTGGACTTGTCCTCCAGCGACGTCACTCTGCTGCGAAGCGAGAGGCCGCCGCTCTTCGGCCTGCGTGTCTACGACGCCCAGAGTCAGCAAGGTCGGCCGCTTTCCCTCCATTTACTCCCCATCCCACGCCACTGAACCGTGGCCCGCTATCAGAGAAAGTGGCTGTTTGCGCTGAAAATAGAACTGCTCTGTACTGTAGGTGCCCACACACTATACACCTTACTCTACTGGAGAGCTCTTCAAATGACATATACACCACAGATTTTCTGTATACGTCTATTGGTGTCAAATTTCATGGTATTAACCGGTGCACTGATCAGCGATGACAGTGACTTTACAAGCACTGGGCTCCACTCTACTAAATTAGAAAGCTGAACACACGAACGGATAGCAGAAGTACAGGAGTTGCATGGTTGACAGTGGAGAGCTGCATGGGCCTCAGAGCAGGCACTGCTCTTGTTATCCCATAATAAGCAGGTAAAAGAAGCACACCCACTCTTGAATCAGGAACGGTTGATGATTATTGTCATCCATTCTCACTAAATATAGGGCAAACCACATTTTACACTACCAAATTAAGTGGTATTTTGGACTCATCCATGGCTACGCACGTGTTAGTATTTTTTGGCGTACCAGAGCTTTGTTGCTGTGGATTATGAGCGGGAAGGTGACGGGCCAAGCATGTGATGCAGATGAATGACTGGCTGCTGTGTGCGCAGCCTAGTTCACAGCATGTGGCAGAGAATATTTGCCGGCCGTTCCTCCGACGTTCATGTCACTGAATAGATTAATTGGCTGTCCAATCCTCTGAGTATTACTGATTGGCGCTTACAAAACTGAAAGCTTTATCTCATTGGCTCAGGCACTGCCTTGGGGCTCTGCGTTAAATGAAAGTGACAAAGGAGTCTCATGCCTTAACTTTATATGTGACAGTGTTTTTTCCCCTGGAGAATGGTTGGCTTTGTCCAGAAAGACAAATTATTCCTCCAAGAAGGATAAAATGTCAAATGTCTCTCCCCAACAAGGTTCCCAATAATTCACTTGACATGTGGTTATAGATAGTCCAAAGACATGCAGGTCAGGTGAACTGAAGACTCTAATTACCCATAGGCATGAGTGTGTTTGTGTGCAGTATGTATATGATGTAGTATATGATGTAGTATGTATATGATGATGTATATGATAGTAGTATGTACAGTATATATGATGGCATGGTATGTAAAGCCCTTTGAGACATGCTTGTATAAAGGGCTATATAAATAAATATGATTAGATTAGATTAGATTAGATTAGATTAGATTAGATTAGATTAGATTAGATTAGATCAGATGGTGTGGCATGCACCTGGCATGTCTCTCTAAAACAGGACATTTGTTTTGTATCAAGGAGATATTATATTTTTGCTGAATTCCAACTGACCCTTGAACCACTGCAGCTCACTGCTCAAAGGAAAGGCAGACAAAACAACATGGAAAGCCATAAAGGTGGGTTTTAGAAAATAAATTAAAGCGAGCAAGACACCTTATTTGGGCTCTATGTCTCCAGGTGACAACGCATGCAGGGTGAATTATGGGGGCTGTGGTACCCTCTGCCTCGCCATCCCAGGAGGCCGAGTGTGTGCCTGCGCTGACAACCAGGTTCTGGAGAAGAACAATGTCACCTGTGCAGGTAGGAGGACAGAATGAGTCAGACAGAGGCGATGTGCATCTTGTCACAGTATACTGTAATCCTGAATTCATCCTACGGGCCAAAGATCAAATAATAATCTTTTCTATTTGCTTGCAAATCTGCAAATAAACATATTTTTTTATAAACATATTCTATAAGCCATTATCGGCATATACTTATAAAACATTACAAATGCAAATCACAATATGTTCTTATACAGTACTGTGTAAAAGTCAGAGACCACCCTTTCCTTGATTTAATTTCCAGTCAAAATGGCCATTATGTGCAATTTATTCATTTTTCAGTGTCAAAAAAAAAAGCAGGAAACATATATTCAACAGAAAATTACACAAAAGCCTCCACAACTAAATATAATATGTAATTTTTCAGTATTTAGTGTGTCCACCCTTTGCCTTTACAGCTTCCATTCTTTTCAGGAGACTTGCTTTGAGTTTTTAAAGAAATCTGCAGGGATATTTTTCCATGCTTCTTGTAAACACCTCCAAAGCTCAGTCTTAGAAGTTGGTCGCACTTTCTGCTTCTCACGATCCAAGTAATCCCAAACACATTCAGTGATGATGAGGTCTGGGCTCTGGGGCCGGTCCATTGTTCTGAGACCAGCAGCTTCTTTGATAAGTACATCTTGATCTTCTTAGCAGTGAGCTTGGGGTCGTTATCTTGCTGTAGAATGAATTTGTTCCCAATCAAACGTTTTCCAGAGAGTATTGCATGATGTATTAAGATTTGTTTGTATTATTCATGATGCCTTCAATCAAAAACAAATCACCAACTCCAGATGTTCAAACTCTCACTGATCCTCCACCATGCTTGACTGATGGTTGTAGACTTGGTTCAGGGTCTTTCATTGCTTCGGCGGCGAACATACTGCCTTCTGTTACTTCCAAACATCTCAAACTGAGACTCATCAGTCCATAAAACCTGACTCCACATCTCAGGTGTCCAGTTTCTGTGTTCTAGTGCAAATGTTCTTCTCTTTTGTCTATTTCCTTTTCTCAGTAGCAGCTTTTTGACAGCAACACATCCTTTCAGACCCATAGCGTTGAGTTGTCTTCTCACAGTGGAAG
>OMLI01097881.1:0-11466 GCA_900302605.1 Rondeletia loricata
CACGCTAAATCACTATAGTAATACTATAGAAATATTATAGGGACTTTTGCTGTGTTTTTAGGCTGTATTTTAGCCTACCTATTTTTCTCTGGGTGTGATTGCTCTGTAGCTCTGTCTTGTCAGCTCTGTGCCAAGGAGGTTTGCCTATTCATGAATATATAGCCTAAATGTAACCTGATGCCAGGACCGTTTCGCAGACTCACGGACCCGCTCCCCCACCGCATCCCATCCATCTCCACCGCTGCTCATGGCCATTTGTTTGGCATCTTTCAAACTGTTTCAGTAGGAGGACAGGACACTGACTGAAATTGGGGGTTTCCTACCCCTTTAATGCAGGAGTCGTGCAACGAGCGGGATTTACATTGGGAGAAACGGGGAATAATTTTTTTATATTATTTTTTAATTTTTTTTATATCTTCAAATTTCGAAGAAAATTCGAATAGTTCCCAGCGATTTTCGAATAGCACTTTTGCTAGAAAGTCCCATCCCTAGTTCACAGGGACATCCTGGTGGCTCACTTTGCTAAGGTGCATACCATGTAACCACGATGTGCTAGGTTCAAATCCAGCCTGGGTCCATTGTCGCATGTGTAATGATGACCTGTCTCTTTCTACTGTACTCTGTCCAATAAAGCAGAAGTGCCATACAAATACCCTTTAAAGGCAGTCTATGTAAGATTTTCACTTTAATCTAGCTTACAATCTTCTCAGTAGGTCAAAAGATATGGTGGAGGGATGAACTTCTAATCTATTCATTCCCCTTTTGGTTTGTTGTTGTCCCCTGTATTCAATTCAATATATTTTTTACGGGCCGTAAAAAAGCTCCTCCCCTATAGCTGGAGCCCCTCCCACCCCTTATAACCGTGCAGGCTCAACCAACTCCACCTCCCCCAACGACGGGAGCGTATTGTAAAACATGGTGGAGCAGCCAGTCGTAAGATCCATAAAACTCATTGATAGAGCAAGGTCAAAAACGAGAATAAACATGCTATTGCTATTGAAAGATGGAGGAGCCTGAGACAGGCCAAAGGAATTAAAACTGAGGCAGAGTTGGCCGTTTTTCTCCTAGACAGGTAAGCGCAATTTATGTTATCTAACATTAGTTATCTGGACTATTGCTGTCAGGGAAAGTGGTCTAGCTCTACTAATTCAATCTAATACCTCATTTTCATGACTCAGAACCAGGCCGTGCAGAGCTGTGCAGGGCTGAGCCTGGTAAAGGCAAAGCTCAGTTGGTTCGCAGTGTTTCTCCATTATATTCAGAGCTAACAGGGCTAACGTTGTGTTTGTTGCTATGCTGCACCACTGTAGTGGCAGGATATTCTGTTCGTCTGTTATGCTAACTGTGGCTAAGTTTAGCTGACCGATTCGCTGATCAATTATGAATGGAGGACTTAGATTTGGTGTAGTTTATGTTGTCTTCTGTGTTCTGTTCTCTAACTATATGTACAGAGAGCAGAGTTACCTAACACAGTGCATAGGGGAGAGATAACATTATCGGCCATTAGCTCTATTTCTGATGATCATCTGGGCTTTTGGTAAAAGCCTTGCTAACACACATCAGTAATTGGTCAATGTGGTCTGCCATAGCAAAATTATTAGCCTTAGGGGTAATAATCTGTAGTTTATAAGCCCTAGAGTGAAAAACACACTGATCCCCAGCCATTACTGTTTCACTTTCAGCTGTGTTGCACTTTGCGCCGTGTTTCCAGTAATGTTATTACAGAAGACATGGCCATGAGTAATTCCTGCAGGTCCTATCATGAATATACTACTCCTAACTGACTTGTGTTGTCAGTGTTGAACAGTTTGAGAAATGATTGCAGTTGTTTAACTCGGTTAGGCTGTGTATACGCACCGCTGTTTGGAAAGTGGGGTGGAGGCAGGTTGGTCACAAATGCCCAAAATCAATATCTTAAAATTGGTTTGACTGAATGTTATGACATTTGGTATATATAAGCTAGGGCCCAGTTGTAGTCATAATATGATGTTTGGTTGTGATTGGCCAGTGTGGCCGTGACCTATCACATAATGACCTCTAACTCAAGGAGGGTTAAAGTATCACTGTGAGCCTTGATCTCTGTCTGTAACATGCGTACTAAATTTATTCAAATCTGTCAAAACTCGGCCAAATGACGACACTTAATATGTTAAGCCAATGGCAGCAATGTTAACCCAATGATGGATGCATATACTGTATCTCTGGATGGATGTCCATGCCACTGTGAAACTTGTTATGGTTTCCATAGCAGCCTTGTCTGTGTGTATGGTACACTTGTGATGTAAATACGACATTAGCATATTTTTTATATATTATATTTATTGATATTTATTTTGTCATTTAAATCCAGTCACGACAGGAAGCCTTAAGTTACAAATTAGATTTTTCTCACACTGCTGTCAGATCTTCTAAATCAGTCAAGGAAGTGTTTAGGCTTGCATCGTAGACAGAATCCTACATAGTCTGGATGCGATCCAGCCACAATGTGCATACAAGTGATATAAAGAGATAAATACAACCACAGGAGACACACAACAGACATTTTCAGGCCAAGTGTGGACATACAGCAATGTGATATCTGTAACCGTAGTCCCTGAGATAACTTGTTTCCATCAAATCTGGCCTTGTCAGTTCTCACAGCCCCATCATGCATTTCTCAGGCTTGCCAGAAGATGACACCAATGTTTCATAAGCAAATGGTCTGTTCTCAGTTTCATGTTTTGAGGATTACGGGACATGCTTTTGGGTGTGTCAGAATTGAATATATGTTCATGTTCCAGTCCTTCATCATGCCCTCCTTCCTTTTGCCTCAGGTAAGCCAGGAGGAGGGCCAACAACTGGCCAGGCAATTGAAGGTCACATACATGGAGGCTTCAGCTAAAATCCGAATGAATGTAGACCAGGCTTTCCACGAGCTGGTTAGAGTAATCAGGTAGGTGCTTTCTAGGTGGCAGCACATCCGAACCGTTTTAAAGGGACTTCAGACTAGATCATTACAGCAGTTTAATAAGAAGAGATTTAAAGCAGTTCTTATAGCAGTGTCTTCAGGGTTGCAAACTCTTATCCATCTGGCATTAGACTCACACTTTCAGCCTTTAACCCTTGTGCTCACACTCTCATGGTTCAAAGTGAGATCTCACACCACAATCACAAGTGATAATCATAATATTCAGATGTCTTTTGAACTGTTGTTAGTGAACTGAAAAAAAGTTTTCAAAAAATGATATTCAGATTTCTGGCAGGAGACTCCACATTAGCTGTCAGATAGCCAAGGAGGTAATACTATAATAATAAACGTTATTTATATAGCACGTTTTTTAAACAAACGTTACAAAGTGCTCGAACAACATTAGATTAAAAGAAGGAATAGATACATTAACAAACAGAAAAGGTAAAACACTAAACCCAGTAGTAATGGAAGGGCTGCTCATAAAAGTCATAAAAAGAAATGCGTGAACAGAAAACAATAAAACCAGCTGTAGTAAATTGTTGAAAAATAAGTTTGTCATAACTTGCCATAATATTGACATATACTGTACATATCATGGCTTTGATGGTGTGAAAATCCTATTAAAAGCTATTGGATAATAATAATTCCTAAATGTATTGTGCCCTGATGGTATTCTTCTCTCCCAACTCCTAGGAAATTCCAGGAACAGGAATGTCCACCCTCGCCAGAACCTACGAGGAAAGAGAAAGACAAGAGCGGCTGCCATTGTGTGATCGTCTGAGTAGGCCTTATCACTGTAACTCATGCAGCTCCTCCCCCGCCCCGCCCACTCTGCCTGACATCACATCCTCCCTGGATGACTGACCGCTGCCTTCTCCTCGTGCATGACTTCAGACAGCTTTTTCTGAGATGCTTTGACCAGGAACTGCTGTCCCCAGGACTTCTCTATAGACAACTGACGATGCCAAATTTTAACACCACTCTACCTTCGACAGTAATCTGATTCACATGAGAGAGTCCCAACACTAAACATTGCCTTCTTAAATCAGCTTGACAAATTACTGTTTTGTATTCTGAAGGACTTCTCTTGCCTTGTAGTGACATTTGTACTTCTTGCCGAGATTGAATGAGACATATATATCCAGAATGTTAATGAGTGTCTTTTGTTTCCAGTGTCTGGCCAGAACAGAGAGATTATCTTATGAAGCTTTGTGTATGTTGTGCCATATCCATTTTTACTCCCATGTGCTAATCTGCTACTGTACATATGTGACATTTGTTGTGATTTTCAAAGTGTATTTCTAATGACCTATTAAATCACCACAGTACAGTGTGTGAGGTTGAGTTTGGTTTTACATATATGAAAATAAATATATAAGTATGTGTATATAAATATAATGCCTAGATAGCCTTTAAAGTTACAATGATAGAACTTTCTGGCATTCTGCAGTGGATTCATTACTTTGTCTTTGGATTCTGCTTTCATCTCAATTGCCAAATATGGAGTGTCTACGATATTTGCATTTTAAAGTCTTATCGGTTGTAGGATTCACATCCTATGCCATCTCTCCTTAATGTACTGAAACTAGCCTTCTCAGTTTCGTTCCTGTCGGAGGCGGTGGTTCAGTCAAAATTGAACACCATATGTTCTAAGAAGCAGCACAGACGAGATGATTTGTAGCATATTTTGTAGCTGTCAGAACTATTTCATATCAAAATTGAACACTATGCTCTGCATTCAACGTTTGACAAGTAGTGTCAACAAAACCACTTTCAGAGCTCAGTTCAGATCATTCCTACGTAATGCATCAACTCTGACAGACATTAGGTCTACAATATAGATCAAGTAACATACAGTTTCATTCTGTTTATATAAACTGTTCATATCATTCCAATAACATGGTGGCAATATAGTTGTTTAATGTCCTGGAATTATTCAGTTCTATACCTTTTGCCCAAGGATCCCTCATTTGGTTGGGAAACCATGACGAGCAGACACGTTGAGATGCACACCTTAATACAACCCCGGACCTGCCACCTGTGGAGTTCTCATCACCACAGACACAAAATACAGTTTTGCCTTCCCTTTCCACATCTGTATTTCTGTTTGGCCATACAAATGAAGTATTGCAGTTTTTTTTTGTATCATCACCCTTTTAATATAAAACAAATAGAAAATCAGATGATGGAAGTAATGGACTTGATTAAATGTTTTTACTCTACTTTTATACATTATTTTCTTATCAAACTAGTTGACAAGTATTTTTATATGTTTATAAGTGAATACGCTCTCACAGCACAGCTGTGTATATATGTAAAGAGGAATATTTAATGATCTCGATTGTTTTTAACTGAAGATGACTGTTGGCCCAAATTTGCGAAATTTGATTCTTTACCCAGATGTGATCTCGATTGTTTTTCTTATAGTGGCTTAGTAATGGAAACATATTTATCTTGAGATGTTCACCACCAGCTCATAGTGTAAAATGCCAGATCAGGTGGGAGAGGGTTTTGGAGATGATTCTGGTCTCTACAAAGGAGCTTTAAATCACACAAACCAATTAATCTGATCACTGAGATTTGAAAGAACCGCCTCCCATCTTTTTGCAAATTCTAGTGTACATCTAAATCATACTGTGTGTTTTTTTTCATGTCCATGTCCTTCGCCCCATGTCTAGCTTCTGGTGCTATAATAAAATCTGTCATTGAGCCAAATGGGGTAGAGAATTTTTCTTTTTGTTTCAAAAAGCTGTGCAGGCTATGTGTTGAGTCTTGTTTCAAAGACATTCATGGCTGCAGTCACTCTGTGAGAGACAGGATGATGCATGGATTTTCTGTATCCTTAATGAGTGGTCATATTCATATCATTAATATGACCACTCATATCTTGTGCTCTTTTTGCCAACCACCAATTCTAGACAGCATGTCAAATAGGCTGCAAATACGCTACATACCAAAAAACTCCTTTGAGAATCCAATAGGAAGTTTCTGAAAGATTTAATTCCATCATATTTTGGAGGGATTTCTTTACAGTCCTGTTGAACAGTCCAGTGGGATTACAGATACAAGATCTACATTGCTTTAGATTGTACATAAACCCTGTCAGGATTCAAATTGAACATATTGACCAGTTGTTGAGGATGCTGCCACAGTAAATATACTGTATGGAAAGCAATGTCACATTTTCTTCTTCAAATTCTATTCATCTTTAGGAAGCATTGGGAGGTAAAACAATTCATTTTTAAACAGTTTACTCAACCTTTTTGACCTTTTTTTTTTTTTACATTTCATGGTGCACTTTAAATCTTTGGTGTGTTTGGTAAACTGGAACATTTTCTTTTTCTTGTTATTTAATCTTACGGGTCTGACCTGCCCAACTCAAATCTCTGCCCCCACAGACACACACAGCTACCTTCAAACCTACCTGCTGAGCAACCCACCTGCATCCAGTTAAACATGGTTTATGGCCTAAAGAAATGAAATTGTGTCTTGACCTTGATCAAATATAAAGTAGTGAGCTGTGTGTGTGTACCAGATCCTAATGGTAAATCATTTCTTCAAGGGTCATATTTCACAACACTCTCTTTAGTTTTATTCGACATTTCAAAAAACAAGACACAACGGGGCCAAGGCCTAATTGCATTTTTGCATTGATCAGCAAGGGGGTGAAAAGGTGAATCAGTTCAATGTATCGGCCCATTAAGCAGCCCTGACAGGCCAACAAACAAATCACTACCTGATCCATACACACGGTGTGCTGAGCTCCATCAATCTATCTGTATGTGTATAGCCTATCCAAGGCTATTGACACACAGGGGTTTTTGTAAATGCTCTCAGTAACAATCGGCGTTGTGTGAGTGCGTGCATGCAATAACATCGTCATCCGCGCGTGCAGGGTCGAGTCCGCACAGACCTGACAGCTCGCGCCCCCCTCCCTCTGTAGGAATGGTATAACCCGACAGACAGCGTCCAGGTCTGCCCAGCCCCTCTACTTTCTCACTTCACGGCGATTCCTTTAGCTCGTCTTTGCATTAGTCAAGGGAGAGTGGCATCTCGGCTTATATAACACAGCGTTTCCCCTCCGTATAAAGGTTTGATTTGGCCGTCTCAGCACCATAGTCCGAGCCGCTGGAGTCATGGAGGGAGTCAGCAGCAACAGGAGCATGTCTTATAGTAGATGGAGTTATGACAGGTAAGCGCGCTTTTCCATAATGTTCACTGTAGGTTAACCAGGAATAAAAAAAATAAAATAAAAACAAAACAGGTCTGCGATCAATACATTTCGTCTCTGTTGTATTGTCATTGTAGGCCTGTAATGTTAAGGTTTAGGCTACAGCCTGTTGGCAACCCGCTGCGCAATTAGTTGACAGGTGCAGTGGACTCTGCTCAGCTGATGAGGTGAGACGTGAGATGTGAGAGTGCATTCAGTCCATCCGTCAATCACACTGTGGCTGGCATATCCTCCTGCATGCAGAAATACTTACTCTGTCTGCCCGCAACCATGATACAGTCAGCCCACCTTCTTCCCTCAGGGGAAATCACTGTTATTCCTGTAATATTACCCATAAAAACTTGCTGTGTTTGTGGTTTATATAGGCTAGTTTATAGTTATGGTTTATAGCGATCTTATCGTACTTTGTTTGTTTTTATCTCTTGTGTATCACTATAATATTGTTCATAATATTCCTATAGGATATTATATATAGTTTATATTTTTTGTTGTGATATTTGTATAGTATGCTAAAAGTTATTACAGAATTCATGTAATTCTTTTTCGTCAGTGTTGATAGTTGACCTGCCTTGTTGATATGCTGAAGAAGTGGCAGTATGAATTTAGATATAGGCTACAAATCATTATAACACAATGGTAAGGATATTTTCGTACACACTAAAGCGTTGCTTTGACCACAGAGCTGGACTCATTAGCTATGAGCAGACTGGCTATCTTTCAGTGGGGGAGACTATGATCAGGACCCCATATTTTGGCACGAATTAAAACAGAGCAAATCACTAGAGAGCATAGATAATAAAACCACCCAATGAAAGGGATTTTCCAGCTTGGCAATAGCTGCATTTTGAAATACAACTGTTAACTGGAAGGAGCTATAAACATGAGGGGGGTTGCTCACAGAGGTATGATCTATGACACATTTACATTTCATAAATAAGTATTGCAACAAAATATTCATTTTGTGTCTGAGAGATGTCATATCAATGTCATGTCAAATATGAGTCAGTTTTAATGAGTCAGTCAGTTTTAATAGGCATGACTAGTGGAAATGGAGCTAATACACTCAGTTTCTTCAGGAAATGGTAGTCAATACATTTTATACACTAACCCAGGTCAAGAGATTAATAGCTCTAGGAACACACATAGAGGTGTTACAGATATCCCCTGTCAACCATGCATGAATGATTTGTTCATAATGTGTCAGAACATAATCAATGAGCCAGTCAATTAATCTTACTCATCCTCAGCCAACTACAACAATCTGCAATACAACAGTTGGATGCAGATACTCTGACAGTATTAAGCCTTTCTCATCGATCAACAGAGGCCTAGGACTGGAAGGTTTAGCCTGTCAGCAGTACACTGTATGTGTTGGCTCTGACAGTATAATTGGTATTCTGGAGCTGTGCTTGGGCATCCCAAGAGATTGCTGCTAGAGCCAGTGGTGTCTTAGCTTCATAAGATTTCTCACAGCACTCAGAAATAATACAACAATGAACAGTAGAGAGAGAAAAGCATGGGGTTGGAGTAAACATACAGTGTATTTCCTGACTCCATCAGCATTTATGTTCTTGTTACTGTGTGCAAACAGTTGTGGGCTGGCTGTACAGGATGAGACATGATGTGAGAGTTTCCAGGACCTGTGCATTAAGGCAGAAATCCACCCTGAAACAGAGTTCACATAAGTATGTCTTATATCTATGGTCTTGGACATTTCAGTTAACATTTATAGGCATGGCCAACTCTCTCCTGCAGTCAGCGTTCAGAAAACCAAGACTAATCTGTGATATCACTATGACACTTTTCCCCATGGCGCAAGACATGGGCATCGAGACAAATTCAGGTCAGTCAGCCATCAGACACTTGGCCCTACCAGTGCAAATTCATCTGCAGTACTTGAGAAAATAATTGTATATTTTGTTTTCTTTGGTTTATTGAGTAGTATCTAATTAAGGTCAAAGTCAGAAACAGTTCAATTATTGTGAACATTTCACAGTTAGGAATTTTCACACAACTTTTACAGATTTTTTTTAAAAACTCCCACAATTCTTCCTTGTATTCAACAAGGTGATCATCTGATCTCCATTGCACACTCCCCCCATTTATGTACAGCCTTGTCTTCTCTCAGATTTCAGTTGGCAGTGTCGATGCTGATAGTGGTCAATCTTTGACTAACTAGTTTAACAGTGTGATCGGCCGATCGCCTATTGAAACTAGACTGCACTCAGGCGAGGTGCCAACTTGTGCCTTATAGCCGAATATGTGTTTTTGACACCCATTACCTTGACCTTTGACCTATTGACCTCAAAATCTAATCAGCTCCAGGGTACCTTGGGCTGAATATATGTACCAAGTATGAACATCATAGGGTTATTTGTTTCTGAGTTCTATGTGTTTTTGACACCCATGACATTGACCTTTGACCTTTTGACCTCAAAATCTAATCAGCTCCAGGGTACCTTGGGCTGAATATATGTACCACGTATGAACATCATAGGGTTATTTGTTTTCGAGTTATGGTGTGAACATACATACCCACACACCCACCTACCCACATACAGTCGGCACTGAACACCCTACTTGTACATTACTTTCGCGCCTCGCTGGTGCAAGTAATGATGCATTTTATGGGTTACAGTGCCTCCTCACTGCTAGTCAGTGCC
Source organism: Rondeletia loricata (assembly GCA_900302605.1). NCBI lineage: Eukaryota > Metazoa > Chordata > Actinopteri > Beryciformes > Rondeletiidae > Rondeletia > Rondeletia loricata. Next base: position 9,845 of record OMLI01097881.1, read on the forward strand.
TGACAGTTGAGTTGTCCCTCCATAGTTTGTTCTGAGGTAACGCCTAATGGCTCTCTCACCTCGTATTGAATGATGCTCACTCGCCCGGTATTACAGTCTCGCTAATGTGTGTAAGCTTTGCAACTGCAGTGGCTAATCTATGCGTGAAAATAAATAAATAATAATACATTGAGCTAGCAAAGCTGTTTTGCGAAACAGATGTGGAATTTATTAAGTTTGGACAATGCTAACGAAACATTTTGGCAAACAGACTACTATGTTATGATACTGAAAGACCGCTATCCTAGGTGTAGCAGTATAGTAGAGTCTTCTTGACAATATATTAGGTGAATTATGTGGTTATCCTGATTATTCCAGGACTGTAGTAACTTCAACTACAGCAACAGTTAATGCTGCACACCTAGCTAGGCGCCGTGGGACTGGACAGCATCTGCACCGATGGCAATGCATGAGAAGCTGATTTCATCGACTCAAAATGTTTACGCCTTTACCCCTAAATGGGCTTCATTACCAAGTAGTTGTAACAGATGTAAAGCAGAAAATATACCCATATTCCTAAAATAATAATTCTGGGTGTTGTCCCAAATATCTATAGTGTCAATCTCCTATTCATTCACTGTCCATGGACCAACTTCAAAATGTGTTGACTAGACCAGAGTCTTATTTCTAGCTTTGGGAAGGACGTGTTTATGTAAACAAATCTAGACTAAATTACAAAATAGAAACAAAATAGAAACAGAATCTGTTTTAGCATGGATTTTCACTGTAAACTACTGGTAGTGAGGTTTTTCCCCCTCTTCAGTAGCGGTGACTTTACATCTACTCCTAACAGTGCATCAGACTGCCCTTCAACTGGAGGACCCGGGTCAGTGACTAGTAATAACAAGCAGCTACCCTTAAATTCCTTCGCTGAATCCCTCCCAGCTTCAGGCGTGCTGTTCTGTAGCTGACCTGGAAGCGAAAAGACAATTTCCCTACAGAGATCAATTAAAGGAAAGCTCCACGCTCAGATACTCTTACACTGTTATAATATCATCAATCTGTGATGTTCAGTGCATTCCAGGAGTTATTGTAATTAACGTTTTTGTTGTACCCACTTTCCCTCAATCTACCTCGTCTACTGTTGTTTTTCCATTAGCGCGGGTCAGCTCGCTTAAAGCGAGCTCACCCGCGCCCACCCGTGTCCGTCGGTTTTCCATTACAACTCACATCTGGGGCCGACGCGGGTACACCCGAGATACTCTGGCCCTGCTCGGTAGCAGGGCCAAGGCGTGAAGTCGCCCCCCCTCATGCGAGCTGTAGTGATCGCGGTTACCTGATTGGCTCAAACGTAGCGTCGTAATTTAGGCGACTGCAGACGGAAGATAAGGAAGTTGTGTTGTTGTTTGGGTTGTTACTCGAAATAATGGCAACACAAGTCAACCTTAAATAATACATCCATGAAGTCAACTGGTTGGTCGAAGAGGTCCAGGCTCTCATCGCTATTTGATCCAAAGACAGCGTGCAGCAGCCCTGGAAGCCCCGGTGAGGAACGAGACACACTACAGAGGCACTGCAATGAGACTGGCTGCACTGGGGAGAGAGAGCACGACGAAGCAGAGAGACGCTGAAGAAACTCACAC
>OMLI01097882.1:0-14549 GCA_900302605.1 Rondeletia loricata
ACGACGCTCTTCCGATCTTATATGGCTGGACTCAGGAGCCCAGCCCATCCCAAAATCAAACAAGGGCTCCTGAGTCCAGCTATATACGAGGTTTTTACCTTGTCTAGATGGGTTGGGCTCCTGAGTCCAGCCATATACGAGGTTTTTACCTAGTCTAGTTTATTAATTTCAGTACACCAACAATTGTTTAAAAAAGGGCTTCACGCACGCATGCGTGAGCGCACGCACCGGCCCCACAGTACCTCATGGACTCATTGTGGACAGATAAAACTAAATGTATCAAATTATGAATACTACAATTAAAAACAGAGAAATTGCCTAGATTTAAAAAAAAGAATATATAACAATCAGATTACACAACACACAAAAGTAATCCAAAATGTATTTCAGGCTACTTGCCTCACCATATGAAGAATTTGGTTATAGAATACACCACTGGTCTTTCAGGACACTCTGATCAATGGCACACTGTTAAAGAATCACTGTGCAACATTTGCCTTGCATAGCTCAGATGAGGATAGTCATAACTCATGTACCCTCATATGCAAACAGATGCAAAGCAAAACTGTTTAGCTGAAGTAGCAAGTAGGTGACAGGGTTTGGATACATTTTAATGAAAATATCCACCACACCAGCCAAATAATCACCCCTGTGACTGTATGACTGTCAGCTGTCTGTCAGAAACTGGCTTTCCTGAGGCAAGGGCCAATTAGAGCTAAACTGTGCCAGCCATAGAACAAGGTGGGCTCTGAAATCATGGAGAGGACACTTTGTTTCGCCTACTCTAACATAGGAGTGTATTCCATGATATTAGCATCCATAATGCTAAATAACTGAGGGCACAATGTCTTCTAATGCACAGAGTGCAACCATGTATAACTGCAACCAAGGAGGCCTTAAAGCCCCCCTCCATTGAACCCACAAAACACATGGACATTTTTAAACCAGCTGTGCAAACATCAGTTTACAAGACAAAACATTTTAATAACTAATTGACTTATATTTAAAGATGTATAGCCATGCACCCCAACCCTAATTCTGCTGCTGAACACCTGTAGCCACATTTGATTGGAACTGTGACTAGTAGTCAGTCAAGTACATCACTTTTTGAGGTGGAAAAAATCTTAAAGAGCTGATCAGGTCAAAACAAATAAAAACCCCATTTATGCCTATGATGTGGAGCATTTTAAAGAGACTTCAGTTCTAGGGAATATTCAGAAACATTAGGCCTGCAGACTTGTAGGGCAGTAAGCATATTGTAAGGGATTTGTACCGGCAGCCATTCTGGTCATTTCTTACTGACATGACATGTTGGATGCAGTTGGAGATGTTGGATGCAGTTGGAGATTTTATAAAGTACTGAGGATGCAGTTTAGCAGATTTAAATGGGAATATATGGAACATAGCAGATTAAATGATCTGATCTGTAAGGCTAATTAGACATCCGCTTCTTAAAGGAGAGACTGGTCCTCTTCATGGAAGAACGTTCATCTCATAGCAATGTAAGCCCTCACAGCTTAATGACTGGCAAAATTAATCAGTCCTTCAAGTTCATTGAACCATCTCCTGACCTGAGGGCAATCTGAAAGCATCTCAGGATCTCCTTCAGCAATCTATTATAAAAGAGCTAAGTGGCATAGCTGAACCAATCCCAGTGCTTTCTGATGTAAACAAACTTTAACAAAGTACTTCTTCTTGGACAGCACTTTGAACGTCCATCTTATTTTAATAAAAATTCAGTGACTCAATTGACTCAGTTGAAGTTATATGCCTATCTTGGATGACATCATGTGCACAAGATATTAGACCATTTTGAAGGACACTACAGCTGGTGGTGTAGCTGCTGCTAGCCCTGAAAATTTCTTGAGAATTAATTGAATCAAAGTTCCACAGATAACAGCCATACTAATTGATCTCATCTTTGCACAACAGGCAGGCATCTCCACAGATCACTGGATTCACAGCCCCTCAATGAGTGAAGTAACATGCCTACCTATATTGTCAGAGCACCACTCTTGTGATTACCTGTACCATTTTTGGCCAGCAGGTGGCAGCATCGTACCTTTGGCTCCACAACCCTGTAATAATGAACTGCCCCTTTCCTAGAGTGAATCCAACTTCAACCTTTGACTCTCATTTGATTAGCATCAGCATACACCTTGTAGAGCGAGACAGAGAAGAATGTACTTTATGTTGTGGCAGAAAAACGAGATCAAGTCAGAGTGATATCACGAAAATATGTATTTCAAACCATTACATTCATGGACATACAGTTGAGATTCCTTGCCTGCACACTATTCCAGTAATTGGGCAGTGATCAGTGATTCATAGTAATAAATAAGTTCCTTTATCACTCCATTTTCCATACTCATCATTGTCCCCATTGTCATCTTAAAACCCCCCAGTTCTTTAATACAATACTGGTTCCCCTTGTTGTTGAGGAGACTAATGCTCCTAGGCACGAACGAGTTCTGTCCGTTTTTAGTACCTGCAGCCTGATGGCATTAGAGCATACTCTGAGCTCAGAGTGTGTGTGGGATCGTCTACAATCCTTCTGGCAAGATGCAAACTTACCTGCTAAAATAATGATTTTGTTGAGTTTGTTCTTGTTCTGGATTGACAGGGCTCCACCCCAAGCTTGTATACAAAAGGTTAGGAGACTTTGCACAAACGTCTTAAAAACACAGACAGGAGAGTGCTATTGACACTGAAAGATCTTAACTGCCTCATAAGGTATAATCTCTTCTGGGCTTTGCAGTAAAGTGCATTCGTATTGGTATTCCAGTTTAATTTATGATCAATGGTTGTACCAAGATACCTATATTCTGTCACAATTTCTAGGTCTGTCCCATTCATTGAAACTGGTGTTAGACCAGTGGCCTTTGTCCTAAAATCAATAATCAGCTCTTTAGTTTTAGTTGTATTAAGAATCTGACCGTTTTCTGCACACCACTGAGTGAAGTGTGTAATTTCCTGATGATAGTCCTGCTCACTCTCTGTTAAAAGGCCAACTAGGGCTACGTCGTCCGCAAACTTTATAACAGAGCAGTTTCCAAAGTGGCTTGTGCAATCATCTGTGTATAAGATAAACAGTACAGGTGATAGTACCCATTATCTTTCTAGAGGAGTTGGAATTGAGACGCACATATTGAGGTCTTCCAGATAGAAAGTTGTTAATCCATGAAATGAGTGATTGATTAACTCCCACATTTCCAGGCTTTCTGATCAAAACGTTAGGTTGGATCGTACTGAAAGCAGATGAAAAGTCGGCGAATAGAATTCGAGCGTAGGATTCTGGTACTTCGAGGTGTTTGTACACAGTATTTGTTACTGTTGCATCCTCCACACCTCTCTTGGTTTGGTAAGCGAACTGAAATGGGTCAAGTTGGGTAGAGACATCTTGTAGTAGGTTTTTCAACACAATACGTTCGAAGCATTTCATTACAATAGACGTTAGGGCCACTGGTCTAAAGTCGGTCATCCCAGCTGGTCTGGGTTTTTTGGGGACAGGAATTATCAAAGTTACCTTCCACAATTCTGGTATTTCCTGCAAATCCAGGGACATTTGAAACAATTTGCTAAAAACTGGACTCTGGACTGGACTTTTTTAGTGTTAAGCCTTCTAGTCTGTCTGGGCCTGCGGCTTTACGAGTGTTAATTCTATTGAACGTTTCGCTGACTTTCTCAGTTGACACTGTGTAACGGTCACATTATGGACGGAGCTGGGGAGCGTGTCAGATTTTTTGACAGAAAGGCACTTACATTATGATAAATCCAAGTTGTTGTTTTTAACACAATAATATGAAACATTAACATGATGAATAAAGTAACTTCCGCTCATACAAATAGCTAGATAGGTAGTGATAAAATGTAAAATCTAATCTGCAAAACATGTATTTAAGTACACCTAAATTTGATGTATTATTATTATTATTATTATTATTATTACCTAACCCTAAAAAACCCCCACAAAATGTACCTTCAATTAATTAAAATACATAGTTTAAGTTAATATGCATATAAACATAAAAATGGATTTATAAATCACATAATCTGATAGCAACTGAAAATATAATGCTTTAACTGCTTAAGACAAGTCATTTAGACTTAGTGAAGATTGGTACAAAACATCCAGCTGTATAAGACCGACTCATTAATTATAGTATTCTAAATTCATCACTTGAAATCAAACTTTTTGGAGGATAAGATAAAAGGGGAAACAATCTAAAATACTCCTTGAGGAACTCTGTCTGCATGGGTCACTTTATGACGCTTTGTGTTAGTTACTGGTCCTTCTGAAGAGATTGGTAGTACTCAGACAAGACCTTCCAGGCCTTGGGGGCCATGAAACCGTCTGGAGGGTTCTCTCCAGAGCGTGCCATCTTCCTCATCTTGGTTCCAGAGATGAATTCAAAATCAGCATGTCTAAGAGGGTGAGGGATGAGAGAGGGTGGTAAGGAGAGAGATTAGAATTGAGCGATGAACAGGAAAAGTGGAAGGCGTGATTTGTGCAAAGATGTGAGAAATAATACTAATAATACATAAATAATACATACTTGGAGACTTGTCAGAACTGGATAGTTCATCAACCCAAAATATGACACCTCTACTTATAGCCCTGACAACTCACCATATCATTGGAACAAAACTCAGCTTTACACAAAAACCAAACCCATTTATTCAACAAAATCTTCTCATCACTCCTTAAATTCTTAATAAGCGAAATAAAGGAGCAGGGTAGATCTAGCAGTGGTGTCTTTTCTTCAAATATCACAATATCTACCAAAAGTTACAATAAGGAAGTGATTCCACCTGCACAGAGATAGTACATGGTGGTTATAAGCACACTGGATCTACAATTCAGCTTTGAACCTTATAACGTGAATAACATAGCGCTTATATTTAATGCAATGCTATATCAGATTTTGTCATTTATCAGTCTGAAATAATTTGTGGTGACACATTCTAATGGAGGGGAAAATGCACCTATTGTGGTTGCATATAGTAGCCCTAATGATCTGCTTTGTCCTTTTAATTTGCTCCAACTTGTGAGCACCGGCAGACCAGGTTCCACATTAAAAGCAATAGGATGAAATAATGAAATATGCAACAGACAGCAGGACATGGTGAGATATATTCAGAGAAACTCCTACACAGGTTATCTTAAAGTGAAGGTCTGAATTGCACCCTAAATGACAATGCATGTTAGGTCACCAAAACGGTGACTGCATTTTACAATTAGAACCTGCAAATCGTTCCTTGCTCACCGCTCCTTGTCGTAGAAGTCCATAGCTTTCTTAGTCTTGTTGTAGGCAGCTACCCTGAAGGGGATGATCTCCACGGAGGTGAGGCCCGGGGCCATGGTGAGCACCTTGCTCCCGTGGGTGGGCTCATACAGGTCCTGTTTAGTCTCCGGGTGAGGCATGCCCGCAGGGTCGCGGCCAACGATGTAGAAGTTGGCTCCAGCGATCATTCTCGCCCTACAGTGCCACTGTACCTGATGAGAGATCGGAAGACATACAGACACATATTCAAGCACGCACACGTATCGTAACATATTAGGACTCGATGAGCAGTATGGGCATTGTCGAGAACCAGACTGATCATAACCTCTGACTAAACCAACAAAAGTGGAATAACACTGTATCTTCCATACCTCCGTGGGCCCGGCGTACATCATGGGTGAGGGGAAGATGGCAACAATGGTGCTGGCCGGGTCCAGGACGCCCTCCTCCAAGACTGCAGCATGCTGCTTCATCCGCCAGTCCAGTGGCACATCGTCATCTTTGGTCCAGCCACCAAGCGGGTGCAGCAGGAGGACGGGATTGTTATAGCCTCGCTCCAGCAGACGGCGCTTGGTGTCCTGCATCAACAGGGCGTGGCCATTGTGGACTGGGTTACGCAGTTGGAAGGCAAATATGGCATCTACGGAGGACAACATAAAAGAGATGCAGGCGGAGGTGAAAGGTACATGAAATTAAGATCTTTACATAACAGTAGTATTAGTAACAGTATTTAGTGGCAGTGGCAGTATGATTTGAGATGTTGAGATACACGAAATTTGCAATACAATTGTATACTATGAATATCTACCACAGCATACATGCTCATTATTCATGTCAGGTAACTGAAGTGGGCTTTGTTTTATAAGCTGGACCTCTAAATTGCCTGTGGAGAGTTTGTGTTAAGTGCACATCACAACATGCTTGCACCAAAAACAAAATTCAGAGGATAGGAGCGCAGAGCAGCAAATGAATAACAAAAACGAAAACTATAAAAGTACATATATTACGGTGTAAAGTCAAAGTGGGTGAGAGAGTAAAAAACTGTTTTTTTAACAACTCATTCCTCAACACTTTAAAGAGGGATGTGCCTCCATTAAGTGTGGAACACATAAATCACAAACATCTGCCATGCAGCTTTTAATTTACCATTCTATTTTTTTTCGTCTGGTCCTTTGTCAAGTTTCTTCTGAAAGACAAATGTCACATTGCTGTACAAAGTACATTTATCTTAATCTTTGCATATTCTTTCATCAACTTGTATGGATGCATTATTCATGCAAGGAACTGGAATGAATCACATCAGTACCTACTCACTACAAAGTGTAGACCATTTTCTGTTCCCTGAATGTTATTGCCCTTTTGTGAGTAACACAGATTGTCTAACCTGCTTTCATGTCTTTGAACTTCTGCTTGAGCTCCAGTGGAGTGAGGCGGTACTGGTCCAGCCCATCATTCCATTTGATTCGCTCCAGCACCTCCAGGTCACCCCCTACCAGCCAATCACCTCCCTCCATAACCATCTGCAAAAGGTAATGAACAGGGAATACTAATGATCTTTTGCTGACAAAACGATTTACTAGTAATTGCATTTAGTATTTACATTCAAGTTAAATGTATCATTGCCTTTGTGGTGAGTTTGATTGATTCTGTAAAATTGTTCCTTAGGCTTGATTTATGTTTTGTTTGCCTCAACAGGCAAATCGCTCAGTACTAGCTCAAAACTGACACAGTAAATGTAAACACTGACATAAGTACCTGAGGTTCTTACTGTTTGCATTACAATCATTAGGTTGGCATTAAGATTATAACTGTGGGTTTTGAAGATATATGATCAGTGCCTGTTACCTTGATGTAAGGGTGTTGTGGAGAAGTGGTGCCCCACTGTCTGGCACAGCGTTCCTCCTTGCGGTGCTCGTAGAACTCTGGGTTCCTGAGAATGGCCACACGGGAACCCTGGAACTCTAGAGCTATGGCCGCACAGCCGTCCAAATCCTGCTTGGTCTCAATGCTAACAGGCAGGACAATGGGAACAGACATGTTGATGGCCCCACCTGAAACACAAGAGTGTGCAATGTTCTTAACTGGCGAGCCAAAGTAAACAACACAGACCTTTTGTCTTTCAAAATAAACTGTACAACGATGTGTTCACAATCTAATTTAATAGGCATTTTAGCTCCCACATCAAAAGGGAATGGGCCACTTACCTAACTGATGCTACTGTGCTTTATATGAGTATTAGGGAATGCTGGTGGAGAGATCGTATCCCAGCAGGTTATGAAGAGAGTGGATGAGAGTGTGGTTGTCTCTTACCATCCAGCAGGTTGCCGAAGTGCAGGACCTGGAGGAACTCCCTCTCTCTCATGAAGCCCTTCAGAGGGCTAGCCCAGCCTTCTGCCAACACCTGCACCCACTGTAGGTCCAACTGTGGGAGAAGGACAATCACTTATAGTAAGTAGCATGAAAGGAAAATATTACAGGAGACATTTACAACATAATGTAGGTTTACTGGGCAGCAGGCTGACCTGAAAGAGAGCATCCCAGGAGTGGGACATTTTTTGACAGCAAAAATGAATACCTGTCAAAGTGTTCTTGAGCACAAAGCCAAATCCCTACTCATTTAAGGAACGCCTAACGCTCCAACTCCTCTGGTGATATTCAGAGTAACGCATGTGTACAAGTTTAAAGGCAATATGCGAATCAACAAATTTCTAATTATGTGTAATATGTTGCTCTAAATTCGGGAACAAAAATAAATGACACACTAAGTGGTAGTTGGAGAGAGATTAAATAATTGTCTTGTTTTTATATAACATCTGTGGAGATCATAGAGTATACATTTCTTTATTAATCTCCAGGGAATTGACCTGATCAGTGATTTGATAGACATCCTTGTCAGTCTGCATAAACAGGATTTGATGCTGCAATCCTTTGTGCCATAATCCAAGGTGGGCATTCATACAGAAGCCCAATGAATGCTCACCTTGGATTATGGCACAAAGGACTGCAACATCAAATGCTTGGTAGGCTTTTATTTTTTTATTAGTACCCAGGGAAGTCAGAACAGTTCATTAGGACATGGGATCCAAACAGCGGGGAATGTTTATGGGCTCATCATGCTGTAGCTCTCCGCCATGTCCAGTCCTGTCCATTTGGTGTGTGATAGAAAGTAGCCTGTATACTGGAGTGGTGTGTTACCTTGGTGATGCTGATGGTTGGAAGTGTGCTTGCATCAGCCACAGCACGATTCAGCTTGTTCTCCGGAACATAGAGTTCATTCAACTCGTCCATCATCCCGCTTGGTACAATATTCTACATATAAGCAAACAATATTCTAAATATAAGCAAACAATATTCTACATATAAGCAAACAATATTCTACATATAAGCAAACAAAGGAAATGCATGTCATACTAGGATCATATTGGTAATATATTCATTGTGTGTGTGTGTGTGTGTGTGTGTGTGTGTGTGTGTGTGTGTGTGTAAGGGATTTATTTTTAATTATAGCTGTATATAGCTTTCCTTTGTAAACATTTCAGCTATATTACAAGATAAGAATCGCTACATTAATTCAGCTAACCCAGACTCTGGGAGTTGAACACATCATGGAATCCATTAGAGGGGGTGACAGCTTAAAAAGAAATCTCCTTCAAAGAGAAACATATTGGATATATCCTTTAAAAGCTACATTTGAACCAGGTTTGAATGAGGAGACGGATTATTCACCCTTCCTAGAGATTGATGGGCATAGACCAAGGAGGTTTACATTTGAATAAATATCTTTATCCAAGCATCACTTACAAAATGGCCCCTTGGTTATACCACATAATGGATACTTGTATGAGTCAAATATATTTCACCACCGCTTGAAAGAAGACTTTTTATTATTGTTTAAAATGTGCAATCTGACACCCTGATAGAGGCCTGTGTGGGCCGCAACGCATAGGTCATTCGCCTCAATACATGGCTGTTGTATCTACAAGTGTAAGTGCCTTGATATCCTTCTTTCGAGAATCACTGGACACATTTTGGAGTTTCTTCTTTCAGAGGAATAGAGAGTATGTGACAAGTCTGTCATGCCCACCTTCTCCTTGAGCAGCTCCAACACTTGTTGGATGCATTCCTCCACTGTCAGCTCTCCGGTCTTCAGTACCAACTCTGATGCCTCAGGGCGCTCATAATCGGAGTCAATGCCAGTGAAGCCTGAGAATGGGTAAAACAAAAGACATGTCCTTGAAAACAAAAAAGATATCCCATTGTTACTGGATGAGATATGAGCACAATAACAAGTTTAAGAAAACTACACTGTACTTGTGTAAAGGGCTGGGTATTATAACTTAAAGGAATAGTTCACCCAAACTGAAAATTTGGTCCTTATCTACTCACCCCCATGTCAGTCGAACACCAGTGAAATTTGTATATCCACATAACACACAGTGAGTTTGCTAGCGCTGCTCCGTATCAGCCTTCTCCAAAACAACTGAAGTGACTGGGTCTTGGTTCTTTAGAGTTCCAAAAAATGACCATGAAATTACTCCAAACAGCATAGTCCAAGTGCTCTGAAGCCAAACGATTGCACTGTGGGTCCAAAAGTCCAATATTGACCTCATTATCTCATAGATAGAGGTATTTTAGTTGTTCAAGCATAGAGCGCGCTTGAACAACTAAAAGTGGTAAATACAAATGGGAAAGTCAAATTTTACATGATACCCAAGATGACAAGATGTAACATTCTCACTCTTTGTTTAACTTTTAGGTGTCACGCATAACAACTTTTCGCCAATAAACGTATTAAACTATCAATTACATAACTGATGCAAATATTCTCTTCTTCATTCTGCCGTGACATCACAAAGTAGCCGAGCTCCGTACCACTTGGTTTCTAAAATAGTCACTAAAAAAGCTACTTATATTTCAGGGTCCATTTTGTTATTTCTGACTAAAAAGTACTTGAATACATGACGAGTTGTAATTAGGACTGTAAAACTCAGAGTTTGCGAGGAGCACATGAAGGCAGCAAGACTCTTCCACCAGATCGCTGTAGGGCGACCAGAGCTTTGTGAGTGGGGAAAATCTAGGAGATAATGAGGTAAATATTGGACATTTGGACCCACAGTCCAATTGTTTGGCTTCAGAACACTTGGATTATGTTGTTTGGAGTCATTTTATGGTCAGTTTCTACCCTTTTTGGAAGAACCAGGACCCGGCCACTTCAGTTCTTTTGGAGAAAGCTGATATGGAGCAGTGCTAGCAAACGTGCTCTGTTTTCATTTTGGGGTGAAATATTCTTTTGTTTCAAGATTGGGAAGTTTATTGTGAAGGTGGGAGCATATAAAACATTGGTAGAAAGTTAATTGAACGTTGCCGGAGACAGACCTTTGATCTCTCCAGCTCGAGCCTTCTTGTAGAGCCCTTTCACGTCCCTGCTCTCACACACCTCGAGAGAGGCGTGGACAAACACCTCAAAAAAAGGTAACCCAGCACTTGCATGGATCTTCCTCGCCTCATCACGATCCTGTAGAGAAAGGTAGTATATCTGCTTAATTTACTCTGCTGCAATGTTTTCCAGACTGCTGATACGCCACTAGACACTGGATATACAATTCTTCCTTTAATCCCTCAAACAACTAGGCCATATAATTAATCAAGTCTACACCAACAGTTGGCTAGTGTCCACCTTCATCAGATGATGTGCAGCATCAGTTTTCTCCCAATGCAAACCGCATCATCGGCTGCTATACAAATGAACAGATATGCACCAAACACACGACTGTATCTGCTGGTGTCCTCTGACCTTGGTGAAAGGAGAGATGAAGCTGGTGATGCAAACCAGCCCAGCATCAGCAAACAGTTTGGCCACCTCAGCAATACGGCGGATGTTCTCCTCACGGTCGGCGGCAGAGAAGCCCAGATTCTTGTTCATGCCGTGGCGGATGTTGTCTCCATCAAGTGAGTAGCAAGGGATGGCATGGGACACCAGGTACTCTTCCAGGGCAAAACTGATAGTGGTCTTCCCAGCACCAGACAAACCTTGGGGTAACACCAGATGAGATGCGTCAGCATGAGTATGGGTTGAATGAGGCAGTGAGACCTTTTAGCAGTAAGAGAGCAGTACAGAGTTTTTAAAAAGACCCAGATCAATCAACCCCCACAACAACATCAAGTGTGTGGTTTTGTTATTTTCTCCAGTCTGAAGTTGTAAGTGGCGGAGGAATGTACCACCTCCTCACCCATAGGTGGGTATCATGAGGGACTGTGGAGATGTTTTACCGGTGAGCCAGATGGTACAGCCTCTGAAGCCTCCCCTGGTGCCCAGCACCTGCCCTCTCTTGCTCCGGCTGACATGGTGGGCCTGGTACACTACATTGGTCGATCTGTTGAGGTCCTGAAACAGATGAACACAGGCTCAAACAGAGGTCAGCAGTACATAAGAGTGAAGCAAGCTATATGGTTCTAGGCATTGAAATGGCTTTAAAGCATCATTCAAGTTTGGTAGAGGTTTGGGTTGTTTACAAATATTTGCTTCAAACTTGATAATCCACTTTTTTTCCTCTCGAAACAGGTCTCAAAGTCACACTTCTAGCACACAAACGAACGCGAACAAAGCAGATTCTGCCAATGTATAAAAGAACAAACCCTGATTCAGCATTTTTTTCGTCTGTTTACAATGATTGGTAAAGATACTTCATCCCCTATTGGCTTCAGGAGTTGGTGTGGACATTTGGATTCGGTCCCGGAAGCAAACTACCAGATCATCTTCCTAATTCAAACAGTAAAATCAACATGAAGTTGACCTTTTTATTTCCAAAAAACACTGAATCAGGTTTTGTTCTTTTATACATTGGCAGAATCCGCTTTGTTCGCGTTCGTTTGTGTGCTAGAAGTGTGACTTTGAGACCTGTTTCGCCGTGCAATGCATGTGTATGGGGGAGAGAAAAAAATAAAAGTGGATTATCAAGTTTGAAGCTATGGAGCAACTATTGAAGATATCTCGCCAATATTTGGAGTTACATCATGTCAAGGTAACTACACAACCCAAACCTCTACCAAACTTTAATGATGCTTTAAAGGTAGATTTTGATTGGTCCTTACTGAAACATTGAAGTTTGTGATTGAATGGGAAATAGTACCAAGCTGAAATGCAGTTTGTGAGATAGAACGTTCTATGTTATTAAATATTTAACCCAAGAATGTTTTTACTACGCAAGCAAACATTAACATAAAGATGACCAACATAGTTTTCGGCCACTATTAGAGCTAGTGAGCAAAGTGGGTCCCCGTACAACAACAACATATCATGTGGTTTTCAAGCATGCGCACGAGGACATACGAGCGTGCCACAAGCATGGAGGTGACGTAGTACACAATACTGTGTGGAGAGGAAGGGCTTAGGGCCTGCGCACCATTCCAGGTTGTTTTTCCTCTCTGCTAACTCAATAACCATGTTGGCAGAAGAAAGACACACAACTGAGTTTGGGAGAGCAAAGAAACGAAAACCTGATCATAATGTTGAGTGGAGAAAACGTATGGATTAAAGGAGACACCGTATTAATGCTGGAGAAGCTCTTGATCGGTGAAGAAAAGTCAAGTTAGAGAAAGCATTTTGTACCGATGCAAACATAGCATTCTTCTTACTCGACTGGTAAGTTAGCTTGCTAGCTATTCTAGCTATATTACTTGTGTTACAATCCTACAGTATATTGAGCTGGAAATTCTAGTAAATGATGTGCCAATGGGTGAAGTAGCTGGTATGGTTACCTGAAACGCCTGCAACTTAGGCTGTCAATCAAATGAAGGGGCGGGAGCTTCCTCTCCAAGCCACTGCATTGTGACCCGGATGTAAACATTGTAGCCTTGTAAACGTAAAAAATTAAGACTTTCCGAACGTCTTTGAAGGTAAACTTATTCAACATAGTCATTGGAGTCTAACAACATTCTCTGTCTGTACGAGTGAAATTAGGAATGTAAACAGATCTATGTTGTTTACATGGAAAACTCAGTTGTTAATCTTTAAGAATGTGGAAAACAAAATTGTGATAAAAAAAAAAAAGTTACATAGAACCATATAATTCCAAGCTCACAATTTGCTGCTACCTACCTACATACCTGTAATTAATGGAAAAAATCCTCTGTGCACAAGAAGTGGTGCATTTGACATTAAATAAAAACAAGACCGTGTGCAAAGCCACGTAACAGCCGGGCACCTATGTAGCTTGGAGGGGAATGCGCATACCGCAACCGGAGGCACCAGCAGAGTGTTGTCGTGGATGACAAGTAGTCAAGGTTCTGTGTTCCAATTTGTTGAATATAAAATAATTCTATGTTTCTGAAAAGTTATATGTCTCTTGAAGAATTTCTAAGTATTCCAATTGTTCTAAGTCCTCCAATAACTGTGTTGGATATTCCTCAGAGTCTTTGAAGAAAAGCACTGGATTCCGGCAGAGTCTGATGTGAAGAATTTATTGCATTGTCAGCAGGTACAGACAGGTTAAGCATGAGCATATCCCAAGATAGACTGCCTTCGGCACTCTAGCTTATATACCCTATGTGCTCCTCCCTTCTAGCATAAACCACAACCCTTTTTTTTTAAAGCTACCAATGAAAACCTCTATTCTAATGGTGGGAGGTCTCTGGGAATTTCCCTGGAATTTCCCTGGCCCATTGAAAAGTCGCTTCATCAGCAACACCGTGTAACCCTTTTCTAATGGTGAAAAAGTACCTGGGGCCTCACTTATCAAACAGTGGGTAGGATTCTTACTAAAAGTGTACGTACACACAAAAGCCGAAAATGGTGTGCGCCAAAAAACAATCAGACCTATCAAACCGTGCGTACGCACACATGTAGGATATCTTACCTTGATAAGTCACAGTCCACCCAGAAAAGTGCACACGTGGATCATTCTCATATCCCGCCCTCTACACGCCCAGATTCAACCATATATGGTCAATGCAAAGCACCACACTGTGCCACTCCGGTAGGAAGTGTGTTCCAGTTCCGGAGTTTAACAAGGACTTACACACGGGAAGGACACGAATGCATTGCAGCTGCCGCTAGCGCTCATGTGTAAGAACAGTTATATGTATTCAAGTATTCTATTAAGCTTTAAGCCATGTCTCGACATTCGACGGAGCCCATGAGAAGGACATTACACACACAAATATAAACGAGCCATGCTGATCAATGCTATGTGGAGGGTATATAATTGATCTGAATTAGATTATTCCCACAAGGGATTTTAGGCAGAGGGGTAAACGTATATTGTT
>OMLI01097891.1:0-12764 GCA_900302605.1 Rondeletia loricata
TGTGTGTGTGTGTGTGTGTGTGTGCGCGTGTGTGTGCGTGTGGATAGGATCAAGACTCTGGCTGCCCAAGGCAAAATCAACATTTCATACACTATTCCACTTTTGACTGTATCTTTGCTTTTCTGAATACCAGTTACCACAATAATCCATTAATTAGAAAAAAGAATAATAAAGAAAATAAAGGTGAGGCTGACAGATTTCCACCGCCGTTCTCCAACTCATTATTGATCAAACACTGTGCTGAAAAACTGTTCATGTAATTACAGCTTTCATGGTGGTGACTGTAATTTTTACAGCCAAACAAAAGAAGGCCGGCTCTCCCTGATGCTTTGTCTTCCAGTTTACAGATAGGATCTTCCTCCTTCTCCTCCTCTTCATCATCTTCATCCTTCCTGTCCTCCTCAGTTATCTGAGAAAAAGAGGCAGAGGTTTTTTAAAATCTTCATTCTACATATTCACACTGGGAGCTTCTACTGGTGGCCACTGAGCAGCTCCACTGGAGCAGTTGGGGGTTCAGTGTCTTGCTCAAAGACACCTCAATAGTAGTTATTCAGGGAGGGGAGAGAGTTACTCATTCACTTTACCCACCTACATTTTCACAGCTGGTCAGGGATTCAAACCGGCGATCACAAGTCCGCTCCTCTAAGTCTGTGATATTCACATATATATATGTATATCTGATGTGTGATTGGAGGGTGGCGGTAGCCTCGAGCTTAGAGAAGTGGACTATATGTGCTATATATATATATATATATATATATATACAGTATATGTGAAATAATGATGTAGGTTTGGCATGATTGGCCTGACAAACCGTTTAATCTCATCGCACAACAGTTGACAAGCGGCTTTGGACGTTCTGAAATGTCTGTAAAATATCTGTCCACCACGACCTCCAGAAATATCATATGTGTCTAACATGTATAAGTCTCTGTTGTGGTTAGTTGGTACATTAGAATATCACCAAGTTAATTTATTTGTTTTTGTCTTTGGATGAAAACATGAAATATGACCAACATTATCTGACACTATAAAGGACAAGAACAGCTTAACCAATACTATTCAATACTAATCAATTCTTGAAAGACTCGTTCCATTTTTATGGTGGATCAATTTCCCCCCCTGACATTCAAGAAGCCTGTTCATTTGCTTCAACCTAACTAATGGAAACACACCTAATTGATATTTTAGTTTTTGTGACATTTCAAAAGTTTGTGTAAAATGTGCTTGACAATTGGATTGAAACATATCTATTGTACCTTAAACACTATGGATTCTGCCTGTCTTGTTGGCTGACTGTTGCTGCTGGCGTCTGCATAGCCGGTGTAGACAGCTTATCTTAGATATTTGGAAATATTTGTTGAGAGGATAATCAGTGGTTGTCAGCACTGGGTGGACATCAACTTGACATAAATTCCACTGAGGCCTTCCTACTGTACAACAGTGTGAAAATGGACACCGAGATACTCTCTGTAGATCATAATCGTCTCATCGGTCATTGTTGTCCTGTCAGTTGTATGTTTCTCTGGTGACACGAGATCTGATGTGAAAGGTTTGCGTTACCCTGAAAAGGATGAGGCCGACAGAACTGCTCTCTATCAGAATTTAAAGCAGTGTACCAGACACTTAGACAATGGAGGCACTCGATAGTAATGTAATCTAAAGCTAAAGGGTAATCTAAAGTTCCACCTCCTAAGCACAAGCGTGAGTATGTCTATTGGCAGGCATCTTAGTGTGTATTTGCTGCTCTGCTGGCAAGTGTAATTGAAGAGATGTGATACTGCTATCCTGAGATTTGCTGAGTGTTTGCGATTGGAACCCCCATCAGCGCTCTGCAATCCCATGTGAGCCCTCCTACTAATGGGGCGTGCCAATTTTACATGGGTATTCTCCAGAAATGCCTGGAACAGCAAAAAGGAAAAAAAAGATGCCACTGTGCCTCCGGCCAACCATACATCATGTCCAGGACTCAATCTAGGAGGTGTCTGACTTTTGTGTCTTCACACATTGGGCAAAATATTGGAAATACTAGAAAATGCGCTCAGTAGAGCACAGACCTCCGCCAAGGAAGCCATCCATAAAGCATAGGTGTCAACCTATACAGATTCCCCAGTTTTTTTTTAGTATTTTGGAAGTATACGGCCGTATGAGAGTAAAATACGGGAAATCATGACCTGATTCGATTGACAATCAACCTTTCTACAAAGTTTTGTGGTGTTACGTGAATCCGTTTGGAAGTTATGTGCCTTTTAGTGAGGCCACGCCCACTTTTGGTCAGTGGGCGTGGAAAGTTAATCAGTTCTAAGTTGGCCCATGACCTACTTTTCTACAAAGTTTTGTGCAAATCCGTTCATAACTTTTGGAGATATCCTGCTAACAGACTGACAGACAGACAGAGACAGAAACATAACCTCTTGGCGGAGGTAATAACTAAAGAACCTAATGGGAGGAAGAGATCTTTGAGAGAACAGTTATAACGTGTGTTATGGTGGTGATTAACCATGAAATCATATGGACTTATTGTACACGATTCAACTAAGGTTAGGCTGATTTTGACCTTTATTTAAATATTGGCTATCAACCTCCGATATGATGGAGGTTCTGTAAAACCTGCAATGCAATTTTATTTTCTTTGCACATTTTATTTATTCATTTAAAGGCCCTATATGTAAGTTGGTACTCTTACTGACAGTGTATGTCAGTGGCCGTTAGGGGAACTGCAGTCAGTCTCTTAAACGCGCTCCTGGCTCGTGCGTGCCCCGTGCGTGTGTGTGTGTGTGAGAGGCAGGCTCGGGAACGCGCATAACGTCACATCCGGTAAATTTGCCGTGAAATGTCGGCCCGCCATCTCCACAGTCCTGCTCATACAGAGACTGAATGGCTGAACAGAGAGAGACAAGGCTGGTGTCATTAGTTCTCATTAGTTATGGAGAATTCAGTCATTGGCAATAAAAAACGCAAAATGAATGTTAATTTCGGCCGAAAACTTACATATAGGGCATTTAAAGTTTCTGCTACAATTGAATAGGTGGGGTTTGTCACCCTGCCAAATAATTTTATTAGTCTGGGTTTTAGTGAGTTTTTGTGTCCCATGATTTATTTTATTTTATTAAACCTTTATTTAGACAGGTAATCTCATTGAGACACAGAGTCCCATTCTCAAGAGAGACCTGGTCAGACAGCAACAACGATACACACAAAGTTACAGACAGACAGGACATTCAATACAGAGACAAGGTATGATGGTCTAAAAGCTGATTCAGAGGCTTTTCTACCCTGAGAAGAATACAATTCTGGGGGGAAACACTGAATACTTAGAATTTTTGGGCATTACAACTTAAAATATATTGAGTATTGGCACAAAATATCAACTTCAATCCAAAAATATCAGTATGGGTATCAACCTTCAAAAACGTATATTGGTCGAACCCTAGATTCAACCACTTGCGATTCACCAACAGGCCAAAAGTCAGTCTAGGAATGTGTGTGTAGATGAAAACAACATAGAAATAGTGTATGAATGCAGCAAACACAAACACACCTGACATATATAGCGAGCGTTTCATCCTTTATATAACGTCATTTGAACTCTCTGTCTCTCTCATTCTTCTTAAGGAACAGAATAGGTAAGTAGGCTTTTTCCATGAGCTGTGAGATCCCTCCACTAAAGAACCATTGCCTTTTCATGTGATTTCACTTTAGATAATAATGTGTTACATCTTCAAAGCCTTGGCACTCATCTGCAGCCCCATACCTAGCCTCGCAACTTCCTCTGAGGCAAACGTAATATTAACATGACAAAAGCACCATGGCCTCTTACTGCCCCGGCGTTCATTAGCATTTATATAGATGCTGGACGCCATGGCAGACTGCTGTACTGCTTAACTCAGAGCAGCATGCTGAGAACTGACAGGGGGCAGGGGAACAGCGTGAAAGAAAATATCTATAGTGTAGGACGTGCAGAAGCCGGTATTTGTTTGATGGGGTTGTCATGCTGTCCCTAGAAGTATTGTTTTGTCCCTGGCGCAACAACTGATGAGATCTTGGGTTCTTTACTTTATGTAATAGAGGCAGACTGAATCAGATGGGCCCTGTCTGAGGTAAGGAAAGCTTAGACTGGTATAACCCTCATATAACCTTAATGTGCGGGATTCATGCTAGCAATGGCGTTAGATGTTTGGGTTTAAGAGTTGGAGAACACAGTTGAAATGTCCATGTTTTGACAAATATGTCTCACCAGTTCCAGTGCAGTTTATTACACCCAGTCATCTGACAGATCAGGTTGGAAGTCTCCGGTGCAGACAAAGGATTCAAGCAAAGGGACTCACAATGCTCAAGAAAAAGTCACAAGAATTTCATTAGTCTGGGTTTCAGTGGAGAGTTTTAGTGTCCCATGGTCTAAAGGCTGTTACACAAAACACACCAAAAACATATCCATAGCAGCTTTCTATAGCATGTTCCATCCTGATGCCTACAGCACTGTTTTACTATGTAGGGAAATAGGCTTCATATAGAGTATGATTGATTGCTAACGCTATTGCTTTTTTGAAAGTCATATCAATAGCTGATCAACATAGCTGGGAGACATTGACTTTTCAGTGTCAATTACTGAAGCCTGCCAGCACACAATAACACTCACGGGCACGCATGCACACACACACACAGATACACGCATACACATGCACATGCACAACACACACACACACACACACATATGCAAACACACTCTACCATGGAAAGTGCCAAACTTATCTAGATGCATTAATCATTCATGGCCATGCAAAGAAAAAAGAAAATAGAGTACAAATTGGGGCATTTATTGCCAAAATGCACTGTATTTCATTTCAAGCCTCATTAGTCAATAGAGGCCACAAAGCCAATGCCTGGATCACCTTTGCCATTAGTGTTGCTGTGACAGGCGGTGGGGGAAGCTACATCCGACACTGATTGATTGGGTGTTGGCCCTCTGCTCCTTGCGTTGGCATAGCTTTAAAGCACAAGAGGAGGCCAGATCAGTATCACTTCATTTAATTATTTCCCTGGATGAGACGCTGCAGATGAATTGTGACCTGACAAGACTGTGACTCAATGGAACAAATGACAAGGGGTGGTGTGTTTGTTGTGTTTTTTTAAGGTTTATTTCTTGAATTTCTATATGTAATCAACATGTCACAGTTCATACAGTAATAATCATGAACACACCGCCGATAATAGAGAGGGCATGTGCAACTTTAATAAAACAACGAGAAAGGACAATAATAGTAAATAGTAGAAATAGGACAGTCGTAGATAAGGTCAAAGATCTTCTTGGTTTATTTAGGGGTCTAGCTCTACATCCACCAGGGCAGCAACCCCCCCCCCAATGTCCCACACCCCGACACCCACTCCCCGACGTTTCAGAAAATCGTTTAAAACAGGGTTATCTGTTGGCTGTGTGAAAAGGGTTAGAAGACTTTGCATCCCTTGTGTGTTGTCCAGTCACATAACTTCTCCTTCACAATGTTGCTAAGCAACGCTGCGTGGTATCCCTGGGCTCAAGTGTTTTTATTACCATGGAACATTATACTATTGTGACAGCAGTCAAAAGCAAAAATAAGAAAATAAAGAACGGAAAAGAAAACATGTCTACATGATCTAACATGAACACCTTATTGGCTGTAGTTTCTGACCACCACTTAACTGATAGCACCATGTTGTCACTAGGTAATCTGGGCTTTGAGCCGGTTGCAATGAACAACTACGATTCAAATCAATTGCCAATCACTTAGTCACTATAGAGCTTTTCACACCGGTCGCAGGCAGAGACTGTTTATGGATGGAAAAATCCGTCCAAGATAGACTGGACAGGACCTGCCGCAATAAAAATATGTCATCAGTGACATAAACAACAACATCTCGGAGGCTTGCCACTGGTTGAAAAGGTAAACCCATTTTCTTTTCAAAATCTCTGCTCATCATTTTTCTCTCTCTAACCAATGTCTTTTAATATTTTTTGCATAACGCCCCAGTCGCGGTAACATAATTGTTGCTAGTTAGTAGGCTGTGGAGGAGCACATAACGGTAGCCCAGTCGTGTGTCATTCATGTAAACATAAGTTGCGTGTACCTTCGGACATGTAAACCCTGGGGTAAGAAGAATGCTGCTTGAATCATTAGCCCTAGGCTAAGAGTTAGCCATGGGTTAAATGTCTGCATGTGAAAAGGGGTTAAGCTAACCCTGGGCCAACTGTTAGCCCAGGGTTAAGAAAACCCTCGACTAAGCATGTGCTATGGAGAGAGAAAAGGCTGCCATATTGATATACATTTATTAGCAGGGTGCCAGAGACTTGTGTAGGAAGAGATAAGTTCCATCGATGTTGTCATAGATCAATTCTGAACAATTTGATCAAAGGTTCAATAAACATCAGTGAAGGGGGGGCAAAGATTGAGAAGTCACTGATATCAAAGGCTTGTCTGAATTGTTTCCATATATTTGATTGGCTGAGCACGTGCATTAAAATGTCAGTGCTCTGGGGCAACTAGGTGAGTGGTTAAGCCAATGGAGCCTCGAAGCCTGTGTGAAATAGAAACTTGTGTTGTTCCAGTCTTATCTCATTACTCATATGAATGGTGGTGAGATTTACTAGAGGATGCTCAGCATGTCGTGTGGTAAGCAGGTCAAATTCAGTGTGGAATTTAAGGCGTTCTTCAATGTCATCTGGTGACAGAGACAATGCTAATTTTGAGTTAAGAGTGGCTATTGTTTTTGTTCATTAAGGTGGTAGTTCGTTCACCATCTCAGCTGTGCATTATAAGAAATGAGTTGGCCTCAAAGATATACCTTGAATGTTTCCCAGATGAAGACATCAATGGGGATTTATTCATATTAAAAAAGATCAATCTGGGTCAATAAAAAGCCATAAGTGCTCATCTGACAAGAGCAGTGGGTTGGACAGCAGAGGCCTGTCAAGAGACTATGAACTTGATAAGTTCATTTTCATTTTCAGTGGAGCATGAACAAAAGTAACTGTATTTTGGTATTAACTTTCCTGAGTTAGAGGTAGGAGGGGCTTATCTATGTGTGTTAGTCTCTGTTGTTGAAGGGTAACACTGTTATGTAACATATATCACATGGTACTTTTCACATCACAATTTCATCATCTTTATGTACATAATTATTTAATGACATTTAATAATATTTTTATGATTAATATTGGCACAACACTGTTGACCTCAATTTAATCTACTCTTGACCCAGACAACACTTAAAAAGACATACCTTACAGTCTTTCAAATGTATTCTTCTTGAGGAAGTGACAGATTAAATTATTTTGGGACAAAACATTTCTTGGAGAGTTTTTTCAATGAGTATCTCAGTTGACAATTATTTAACAGACAAACATAAGCAGTTATTTCACACCTAATGTTTAGTATGTTTGCAATAAATGACTCTCTCATGATCATTAAAGGAAAATGATGTTGGCAAAGTCAGTCAGCTGAAAAACAAGGTTTGTGATGGTATTTAGATTATTTTTGTAACAAAATGATGCTACTGTATATAATGATGGCATTTGCTAAAACAGGATCATGTATTAAAATAATAAGCATTAATAACCTATCTTGATGACTATGCATCAGATATATCTCTCACAGCCATGAAATGTACCCACAATTATAGACTGCCTCTGATGATGCCCTAAAGGCCAATTTAATTGAAATATGCATCCATCCTCTCATGCATAAGGATAGCCAAGGATCATGAAAAGGTCAGTAATAAAGTCTGTAATATTGAAACAGAAATTATCCATCTAGAGCAATGATCTATAATGTTTCTCTCCTCACTTCATCAGTAAAGGATGTAGAATAGATGAGGAGTTTATGTTTTATCCTTTTGCTTGGCTGTTAATATAATAACTAACAATTAAAGGTCCAACGCTCATCGTGTCTTTTCTGTATTGAAGTAAAAATCCATTCTTATGTGTTGTAAATAAAGGTGAGAAAACTGAATTTGTCAGTCTTTGTGGCCCCTGACAATCCACTTTCACACTGCCTGTCTGGCAACAAAACAGCCATTTGAGTTCCCATGCTTCAGGTGGAAGCACACTGGTTGCCAGTGTGCTAAGATACTATTTGTTGGCTGTTTCTAGTGTCTCTAGATAGTAGGATTCTGATCTCTGACCCATTTAAGCCCCGGCACTGCTGGTGATCCTCCGGAAAAAGCATGCTCATGGGGGACAGCTTAACACGGAGCTGCACTCTTCATAAAAACATGTTATTAATGTTGATAGGTGAATAATAAAATAATAATAATACATCAAGAGAACCAGGCTGAAGCACGCCACATGGCTCACCGCCAGCAGAGCTTCACAATAATGCAGATCTGGGTGTGGTGGGGGGGAGGCCTTTAAGGAAAACATTGTACCGGTATCTCATTCTTTTCTGTGCTAAATCCCCTCCACACAGTCAAGCAGAGAGAAGTTTTGGTTTTAAAACACACACACACACAAGAACACACACAACACACACACACACACACATGGTCTGGCCCCATTTCATTCATTTGTAATGAATTTTTCTATCTCTTGTTTTATTTTACCATGTCATGGCACATTGTCCTTTGTTTTCTGTAAAGCACGTAGCAAACCTATTAGTTAAAAGCATACATTACAGTGGAACAGTGATGACAAGTTGAGAACATTGCTCTGCATCTGTATGGTAAATGTGGATGTGGAACATTAAAGTCGGAGGTTAGCAATCCTCTTTGTGTCAACAGGAAGTAGCCAGGCTCAGTCTGCCTATAGGCAGCAGATTATAGCTACAGGGATACCGTCACCAAGGAGGGAGACACCATGTAGAGGTCTATAACAGAATAGCAGCCCAGAACAAATGCCAATAATGGAATACAATCTTGAAACGATGAAGTAATAGCATTTTTTCCAATAATATAATAATTAACCCAGTTAATCTTGGGTCAAATTGGTTCACATAATTTTAGCCAATAACTATTATGTAATAATTATTATGTTGTTATATGATAATGATTATGTATTGTTATTACTCACAAGTCCCCAGATGACTGCTGCACATGGCCATGAACAACACCCACTATCTATTTTGCATAAATAAATATTAAAACAATTAGGCGGGATCTTTTGCCAGGATCAGGCTAGATGCAAGGAGGAGCCAAGACACCTACTTGAAATAATAGCTTCTCTCTTTAAGAAGTAACCATCCTACCAGGATCAAGTCAATTACAATCTCTCATAATCAATATCTTAATCAATCATCAATCTTAGCCTTTCCTAGAGTAGTCACAAAATGCATACCAAATAGACATTAGGTTATACAGATCACCAGTTATAAGTAACATTAAGATGTTGCTATACCATACACAAAAGCTTGAAATGAGACCTGTTCTTGTCTTCTCTTGGGTCTTCCTCTCCCTCTCTTCTTCTTTCTTTTCTTCTCAGTTCTCCCTCTTATACCTCTTGGAGGATCTTCTAAAATAGCGTCCCCGTCATGCTTTGTCCCACTAAGGAGACGTTTTGGGCTGACGGCCCTGTCTCTCTGGTTAGCTCTTCTGCTGAGACATCATTCAGGAGGATTTATGTTCTTCTGTCTCTCTCCTGTTACTAGTTCCTATATATTGGCATGCTTAAGGATTCCCCATGTAGTTCAGGCTTTCTTGCTGGACACAAGCACTCGTTTTCCTTTTAAATAATAGTTCACTCTATTCCATTCAATATTTTAATATTCCCTAATCTATTCACTAATTTGCATAATTATTATATATTTGAATATTTACATAAATATTTGCTAACCTTCCAGATCTTACAATACTCTTGTGGATCCTTGGTTGAAGCTATCATCTGAGGATTTTAAGCAGCTTCTTTTGTCTCCTACACTTTTGGGACAGTCTCCAAAATGGAAGAGCAAAAATCAATTTCCGGGTCATGGAGGAAAGGAGGAGGCATTTTTGGACACACGGGAGCTGTCTGTCTTCTTGGAGATGGTGACTGGGATGCTGGAGAAGCCTCCACCTACCAACTCCATAGTCCTACAATGCTCATGTTGGCAACAATTGGTTATTTTCAACTCCAATAGGTTACTTTAATGGATCTTTTTATGTCGAATATTTTAATGGATCTTTTTATTTGCAAAATTGTGTGTTTAATGGGTTGATTTTGTAATTTTATTATTTGCAATTTTATTATACTTTATTATATGAATATTTGTCATTTGTGTATTCTACATTTAAGAATGAATTAACATTGCATTTGTGTAGAGCTTTTCAACCTCAGTATGCCTACTGTAAGCACATACGATGTCTGGGGTCTGTTACCTCCTACAACACCAATGTATAACATCCACCTGGAAGACAGAACGATCACTATGTAACAGCTGGTGGGGAGATGAGTATTGATACCAGCCAATTAAGCAGATAGGGATGATAGGTGGCCTTGATGATCTCCAAGCCTATTGGGTGTCAGACACTGTACATGCAGCATTGTCTCTTTGTCACCTGCATACATTTAAGCTATGATGTTTAACTGTAAGACATGAAAAGTAAATAATTTATTTGCATAATATGCTCACTAAACTCTGGGCTTCATTGATGTTCCCATAGTGATCCTGTATCAATTTGGTTGATGGTAATTTATTGGACAAAAAAATAATACTCTTTGTTTGTGGTTTGTGGGCCCTCACCACCGCTGTTGTCAAGGCCAGTTATGACGGCAAATCACCAATTTCTATTTTGTACAGAAAAGTTATACATTATCGAGAATATATGACAGACCAAAGAAACCCAATTTATAATCCCAAATCTTCCTCTGTTGACTGAACATGGGATACAGCATTGCATAAAAGGAAAAAGGCAATTTTCCAAAGATAGTTTTCTTTTTCATTCCTAATTGCCTAGCTGTTAAAAGCATGCTGTAACCCTCATGGATGTATCAATACAATTACAGATGAGGTACACAGGCAGCTGCTCTTGCAGACTTTTATTGATGGACTTGAATGGGTTTTATGCAGTAAAACCATATACTGTATAACAAAGCTTCTGTTCATAGTTTTGCAGAAGTCTTAGGTAGCATATACAAATAATTTCTGGGCATAAAGTATAACTTGAAAGTAAATTTTTTCCAATAACATTTAATAGAACAACAATGAAAGAACAAATTACATTTTATTTAACCCCCTAAAGCCCAGATCAGACCTTGTAGCCACATATGTCCATGACCTCCTCACACAAAATCCACATATCTTGAACATTTGAAAATGTGAATTTAAATGGTTCAAGGATTGAGTCCTGTTCATCCTCAAGTATTTCCAGCATCTCAGAGGGGTCAGAGGTCAACTCATCCTCCTCCATGCTCAGGATCCATGGCAACTAGACTGGAGAATGCAAGAGTTGTTGATTTTTCTGAACCCACTCACTCGCCAGTCTACAGTGTACAGGACCTTGGCTTCCTATGAAGAGTAAAAAAAGAGAAGGTATATGAAGATGATTAAAAAATAAATATAAAAAATCACTGTTTACATTTATGTTCAGATGAAGTCCTCATGTATGAATTTAAAATGAAATTCTCATCAACTTGAGACTGCCTTTATTACTTGCCATCCCAATCACACATTAAAGGAGACACTTTATACCAAACCTACCTTCTGCAATGGAGCCTCCTCCACCGCTTGATCTTCCTGTAACAAATAACAAAACAAAAAAACAGCGTAACTATACATGTTCACTTAAAATGCATTCACTGAATGCTGTCCTAATCATAAATCCACAGGACTGTACACCTGGGGTTATAAAAGGTGTACAAATGTTCAATTTATTTACTCTTATATTTACTCTTGTATTATAATACAATCCTAGCATCAATAAAAATGAATTAATCACTGCGTTTGTACAGCAATTATGTGCTACAGGGATGTGCATGATAAATCAAGACAGACTTAAAAAGGTGAACTGTTACCTCTGTAAAGCACACACAAATAAATAAACCAGATAACTCCTTAATTTTGATATTACATTCCCCTAGGTTAACAGTATTAACTATTAACTAATCCCCAAACGTTTTCCCTAACAAAAGCCGTAAAATGCAAAGTACAGGCACTCTTGTGAATCATGGAAAACAGTTTATTTAACTACCGTTAGCTACTATGATGTATTGAGAGTAGGGATGCAACGATACTCTCAACTCACGATTTGATACGATTCACGATACTGTGTCCACGATACGATTTTCTCAAGATGTTTTTAACAAAATGAGATTGCAGACAAATGACTGAAAAATATTATTTTAATTATTTCTCAGTACAGAACTGAAACGCTCTTCTTTCTGCGCCTGTGTCAGGGCTTGACATTAACTTTTTGAGATATATTACTTGTCCGATAGCTAAACTTACTTGTCCAAAACTGAATATAAAGGCCTATTAAAAAATTCATAAAACCGACTTTGATTTGGAAAATTATTTGGACAATTATTATGATTTAATAACTTAACAATTACAATTACAACACAGTGTGTGTGTTTACGTGCGTGTGTGCATTTGTGTGTGAGGGGTATTACATATAAAATTATATAACATTGGACAGAAATTTAAACTGAAAATAAATAAGACCATGTAAGCCTCATTCACCTGGACTGCTACATTGGTGCACTGTCACCTACTGTACATCACTTAAAGTATTTCAACAATGGGAAGTCAGTCAGTCTGAGACTTCCTCTTATAGCCTGGCCCACCCTCAAGGTCAAGAAATAACTGAAAATAAATACATGT
>OMLI01097893.1:0-10734 GCA_900302605.1 Rondeletia loricata
GTTTTTTTGTTTTTTGTTTTTTATAGCGATTACCGGCTGAACCGGCCCACTGACCCAGCGGCCCACCGGGAAAACTCCCGGTACTCCCGATGGCCAGTCCGCCCCTGCTTGGCTGTCTAAACAGAATTGAATGGACATGATTCATTTCCATCCTGTTTTTGACAGGGAACTGATCATTTCTTAACTATTACATCTTGTTAGCCAGCTAACCATAGTATCTGATCAGCTAACTATCACTGTCTTGTTGGTCTCACTTGGCCAGACCTTTTTCCACAGTGCTGTGCCAACGCAGGAGAAAGGTCTGACAGAACCCAATAAACCAAGGCACTGGAACAGTGCCCTTTCAAAATAGTGTCCTGGGGTAAACTGTTTGTGGTGGTGGAACGTGTACGTGAGAAGTGTGTTGTGAAAATGACCAAATCACCTGAAAAAAAAAACCTCCATGCAAGTTAGTTAGAGATGTATGTTTTCTATGTGACAACAGTTTTAAAGACAAACACAACTTGACAATTGGTGCCCCTAAATTATAACCTGACTACACTTAGAGGAGCTCACTGGACCTATCAAGCCCAACAATGTTTTTGTGGCTCTTGCAGAACGTTGTTAACCCGGTATCACAGAAACAAGATTGAAGTGGACAGGATCGGTACGTTGGTTAAGTCCATGTTACTGGAGTATGCTGCTGCCAGAATTAAACAATGTGCTAACGCAACCCTGTGACTAGCTTGCAAAAGTGGCTGTTTTTGTCCTAACAACAGAAGGGGATAATAATAATAAAAAACAGCACACAGGAAGCAGAAGGGGAGGAGCATTCCGCCCGAAACTGGCGGAGACCTTATCCCAGCGGCCAACTCTCTGAATTATTTTTTATCAAAAGTACAGCCAGTCTTTATTTTAACTGTATTTTCCATTATTTTTCCACTAGAAAAATGCTAAAACGTATTTTAAATAAATAAAATCAAAATAATTTGTTTACTGCCGTAACTTCCTGTTATCTCAACCGGTAAAGAAGTCATTAGGCATACATTAGCTTTTTGGTGAACTAGGACTCATAACCCATTGCTTATTAAGCTAAATTAGGTTCTTTGTGAAGACAATTTAATAATCTATACTAATAAACTCTTGATTAATGCTTAAATGGATGATAATTTGTAAAACGATGTCCCTTAAAAATGCCCATGCATCAGTTTGACCGAATGGAGCCTGGAGTGGCACCCTGAGATGAAGACTGACAAGCGCATCAGTAATCTCTCACTTCTGAATCATTTTTAACAACTAAAATACAACCAAAACAGCTTGGCTACATGTGTTACGATAAAATCAATTGTGACACCTCCAAAATCAATCAATGCAATATGCTTTATTACCTTTTTCCGTCTTGTGGTTAATGTCATGGACAAATAGGTGTTGGATTGCAGCCTCTGCAAGCCTAGGCTACAATATGGTAGAATAAAATATTCAAGCATATTGGCTTATTTATTGCAAAAGATTTGTTAATGCTTACCGATTATGTAGACTACCAAGCCTGCCATCGACACCCGCATAGCCAATAAACTGTCTAAAACAGATCTGGTTATTCCTTGGATCATCTATGATCATTTTTTATAAAGCAGGGAATTGTTGCCAGTGATGTTGAAGACAGTACACAGCTGTGATTTTGTCAAACTGGGCGCACTGACACATACCCAACTTTACGCACAGCCATGGGTGTAACAAGGTGTTACATTTGTCATACCTTAGCTTAAGTGAGACCAAATTTGATCATGTAGTTTTTATCATAATGGAGAGCAAAGAACAAACAAATCCCCAGAAATGTATTGGAAGCCAAATCTAAAAAAATCCCATCAGGGAGCATCAGGCCCAATGTAAGCTGATAGTTTGGTGACCTACGAGTTCGGTGACCTAAGAGTAATAATTTATCCCATTGACCAAATAATAACATATTGTCAGTCCCTACGACGAATCATTTATCACATTGATAAAATAATCCTATCTAGTCAGTCCCTGTCTAATAATTTATCACACTAACCAAATAATAATATCTAGTCTGTCCCTACGTATAATAATTTATAACATTGACCAAATAATATTTTGTCAGTCATCAGCCATTGCTCCACTTGTCCCCAGAAATTAAGTTGTAAGTGGGTTTGGAAGTTTTGGTCGCACATGCTATTATGCCGGGACTTTACCATATAGGTTAACTGTGAATTGAAGCCAATGCGTGCAGCGCACAATAACTGGCTCAGATGGCTATTGTAGACCTAGACTATCCAAACAGAAAATGTAAAGACATGTTGGCCTAATCACAGATACAAGTAAATATAGCTGCAAGCGGCGATTGTAGGGGTCCAAGCTGCCAAGCACAACACACCAATATGATTGAAACTGACTTTTAGAAGAAGAAAATTAACTCTTATCTCATAGTTAGCACTTAAAAACTTGAAAGATTCTGCTGTGAACAATGCTTACACAATGGAAGTGGACACAGCTCATTGACATCAATGTATTATTGAACTAACTTGTATTATTTAACTAACTATGAAAGTTGTCATTTTTTAATATTATGCAGTTGATCACTGTGCCATAATGAGCATTTAGAAAGTTGAATGAGTTTCTACTGTTTTCAGTGGCTGACTTATAAATACAATGGAAGTTGTGAGATACTTGGTTATTATCATTGCCATTCGGCCTTACTTTCACCGATTGGGATGAAACTGTATAAGAATGTTCCAAATAGGATTACACAGGAGCTCAGCAAGTTTCGTAGCAATCGTCCAATCACAAGTTAGAAGCTAAAATGTCATAGGCCATGCCCACCAGAAGTAATTTGCACCACATTTTGGATTTTGATTTGTACTGTGTACCAAATTTCATGAGCTTTGGTACATGTGAGAAATACATTTTTCAAAGGTGTGGTGCCCCCTATTGGACAATTTTAAAGTGCTTTTGCACACGTAGTTCTTGAACAATTTTAAACATAAGTGTCAAGTTTGGTGAAGATTGGACACAGTTGATGAGTTATGGCCATTTTCCTGCTTAGCCACGTTCCCGGTCAAGTTCGTTAGTTAATTGTGGCCATGTCATTAAACTGATCGGGGGGAAAATTGAATCTTTCTGTAGCTTGGTCTGATAGTGCTGTGCTTGTCTGGGAAACAGTGGGTATCAATTTCCTCGTGGTCCCAGCAGGACGTAACCAGGAGACAGGGGTGGCTGGAGCGGTCATCCTATGTGGCTGTGGGCATGGTCTTGCTCGGGACACTGTATCCTGGAAGTGGTCCGCCTTTCCGGTGGCATCCGTGGTGGCGAGGCTCTCTCCCGGCAACTCCGGCCGGTCCTCCCCTCCTGATTGCTCACCACCCAGGGTGCATCTCGGGTAGAGCGCAACATCTCCTGCGCAACCTGGTGATTCTCTAACAATGCAATTAGTGTCTCTACATTATTGGGAGTCTGGGCAGCATACATTTTAGCGTCCATTGGTAGGGCTCGAATGCACCGGTCCAACACTACACGCTCCAAAAGAGGAAGCCTGGTCCCTTCTGCTAACCAGCTTTTAGTGAGGCACGTCATTTCAGCAACCTGGGCACGGGCTGGGTCATATCACCACAAGTGGAAGCGTTGGGCTTGGGCAGATAGGCTGTAACCATACTGTGACAGAATGGCTGCTTTCAGGGTGAGGTAGTTTTCCGCCTCCACCGCCGGTAAGTCCTGACAGGTTTTCTGAGCCTCACCGGTAAGGAAGGGGGCCAGGAGCCCACTCCAGTCAGCTGCTGGCCAGCCTTCCCTCATTGCAGTCCTCTCAAAAACCTCCAGGTAGGCTCCAACATCATCATCTGGGGACAATTTGGTCAACACGTCGCGGGGTACTCAAGAGTCTCTCTTCCATCTGTGTGGTGCATTTGTGTCAACCATACAACAGCCGCTTGTAGGTCTGCCTGGCTATTCAGTAGAGCTGCCATAGCCTCCTCCATGTCGCTGCTTCAATTTCCCCTGGTCTGAGCGAAGAGATTCTCCACCATATGTAGTAAGTCTGCCTGTGAGAGGCTGACAACAGGGGAGAAAAGAGGCTGGAGGCACAGAGGTAGTGAAACAAAAGAACAGTCTTTTTATTAACTTAAGGGACGGGGGAAGTGGGAGCAAACGAAACTGAAGTTCTTCCCTGACCGGGATATGTCACTCGTCTTTAGGCTTGTCGGCTTCTGTCTTCCTGGAGGCACACACACACAGAGAGAAGAGAGAGGTGAGGCAGGTTTGCAACACAATAGAAAGATAGCAGGCTTATGGCTTTTCGTCCTTCCGGATCACTGGTCCCTGTGCAGAGGAGAGAACGACTATTTTTCCTCCTGTCCTCTCCCTCTCCTCTGGCAACTGCTCTGATTGTTGATTGGTGTCAGCTGGGTTACCTGTTACCTGACCTGTAATCATTGTCAATTACCCTCCTCAGCTGACGCCGGCTCCGCCCTGGTCTCTGGCTCCCTCTGCTGTTGGTTATGTAGCAGTGGCGGGGGGAGATGCCACAATACATATAAAAATCACACCCAGTTGGTGAAGTAAGTGGTGCACGTGACGCATGGGCTACTCCTGATTGGTCTAAATCTCATGCTACGAACGGACACGCATGTCACGTATAGAAGCGGCTGCACTGCTTAAAAATGTCGTTGTTCATGCTGAATTTAGTGGTGGAGCCACTTCAGTGGTCTTAAAGGGTTGTGCTGTGTTTTTAGTGAGAAGCCCAGCCCAGTCATGTGGACCCAGACTGATAGGACAACTGATTTTTTTTTTTCATTTTCACATTAATTTCAGTGTTGAAGGTGCTCTTTTTATTTTCATTCTAAGGTCTTGAAAAGTCTTAGTCTTAGTTGTAGTTTAAAGCAATCAAATGACTTTCAACAGTTTTCTACCCAATGAGCAATTTTACGTTGATTAGCCATAGCTAATCTAGCTATAACCACTTAGACAGTGGTTATAGACGTCTAGGCTACATACGGTTTAAAAGTGAAAGTTTAGTAGACGTCTACGTCTTCTTGGGTAAATGACAAAAAATAAGCATTATTTTGTACTTCTCTGGTGCATGTTTTTTATATTTACAGCTGTTTATGCATTGTTTAAATATGTAATACTAATAATGTAAATGTATTTACTGCTTGGTCTAAAACGGCTATACATTGCCAAAAAGATCCTGGGCTATATGACAGCTAAAGCACAGACACAATGCTGAAATTACGTCTAGTGCTCAGTGGGTATCCTTTGATACTGGATTCCACATGATGATCATATGACCCACTGTTATTTTGCATTAGTTCATTTAAATTTAAGTTTATTTGAGTTCAAACTCAAAATCATCCAGTGGATTGCAGTGTTTTTGTGTGTTGGATCCAAAGCGAGAGCGTTCCTAACTTTTAGCCATAGTTGCTTTAAACTTGGATCTCAGCAAGAACATTGTGTAATGAAATTCATTGGTTGTAAAAGATCAGGCTAACACAATATAACTCCACAATGTCAGTCTATGAAACAGCTTCAAGAAGAGCTGCTGATGTTCACAAATACTGATTGAATCCACAACAATGCGAATAACATATGTGGACTCGGTTTAAGGCTGGCCTCAAATAATTAACCCTTCCTCATTTTAATTTCTCACATATTTTATACTGCACATACCTCACATTTTGTTTTGCCTCAGTTAGTTGTACTGATACCATTGTTTTCTTTCATCTAATCTAATCTTCAATATTTTCTCCCAAAATGATGCGCGGTAGATAATTAAAATAAAAATACGTTATAATTCCCATTTGAAACGGCTCAGAGATCAACCCTATAACTGTGTAAAAGCAACAGAAAAAGTGACTTTCTTCCAGTTAGGTTAGGTTCCAGTTCTGTTATTTTTCCTGTTGCTTGTGTGACTTTAGGCCTATAGTAGTGCATAATCAGCATGCTGGAGCAGTAGAAAAAACCCTCTTTTTCCCCCCCCTGGAAACTTTCCTGTCAGACTCAGTGGCTCTGCTCTGAGAAAGAAAAGCATTTAATTCTAGCCAGAAACCCTCTAGCCCTCTGCTGCACTCCTCCTCCATCCACCCCCCCACAATCCCACTCCTCTCTCCCCCCGTCTCTTGAGCAGCTGCTGCCGGCTGACAGACTGATGATCACCGTGTTTTTTTCCTTCCTTGTTTCAAAGTGTGTCAGAGCAGATGGCCTGGGGAGGCAGAGTGGGGGAATGTGTTAGAGAGGCTGGGGAATGTGCCAAGTGTGTGTGTGTGTGTGTGTGTGTGTGTGGTTTCAGTTCGCGTGCCTTCTCCCTGCCCTCTGCCCTTCATGGCGCCAGCTCCACTTCCCCCTCCACTCTAAACATCTGGTGTCTGGGACTTCTAGAGCACACACACACACAGTAACAGCCCGCCAGCAGGGGAAAAAGCCCTCAGCTAGTTTCCTTCTAAAAGAGCAGCATGACTGTATTAGTGTGAAGTTGGATCTGAGAGGTGTACACACTTCTACCACACAAACTACTTTACCTTTTTGTCCAAAGACACTCACTTTCCAATATATTTTTGAAATAACCACATGGGTTATTTCAAATGCGATTGTGTTTCATGGGCCCTTTGGGCCATACAACCATGTTAACATTCAACTCAAGTCAACAAAAATGAATTCTTGACTGTATGATCTCCTGCTGTTATTTACACACTGTCCTGCTTCCTTAACCTAACACATTGTAGTGTTGCAATTCTCAGTTGCGTTATATTTAATATATATATTGGCTCTATTCTTATTTATATTATATTTTTCTTTGCTATATCCTTTTACCATTTGATGCTGCGATGACCCAATTTCCCCACAGGGATCAATAAAGTTTCATCCTCTTATCTTATGATTTGCTGATGTTGGAGTTGTTTTACATTCTGAGCACTGATACACAAACAGATCCCTAAGACAAACAATATCCCTTGCAAACTGAAGACCAGACTGTCCAAACATTTTAACATAGTGGACTTTTATGCAGTGTACATGTCATATCAGATTTACCATAAATACAAGCTGCAGACTGGAAAAAACAAGCTGCTCACCCAGAGCATACGCCAAAAACATTTCTACTTCCGGGCCCAACTCACATGCGCATTAGGGTCTTTCTTTGGCTCCGCCTGGCCCACATGAACAAGTCTAGTCCATCGATCATTGATTTACAGTGCACAGAAAGAAAAGCCTTGATACGGCTATTGGGGGCATTTAAAACATTTTGGAGCCAATGGTTTAAAAGTTTATAATTAAAAGAGTCCTTTTTGAATTTGTGCAATGCCGTTTTACAGGCTTTTCTTTTCTAATGTATTTCTATGGGGGAAAGTATTTTTGGGCCCCATGGCATCATGTGACTTGCAGTTCCGAGCTTGGCCACTATGCCAAAATCGCCTCACAGCCTAGAGCTGCTCTGGGGGCTTGCTTTTGACTCAGTGATACTTTTGGCATTCCTTGCCTTCAACACTCCTCTTTAAATCTGGCTTGTATTCAGTTGTGGCTACTCAAAGCAATTCTTTCTCGTGTCAGTAAGAACAGATCGATGCTTCGATTTCACGTTTCAGGGTTGAAAGCACCGACTCACAATGTCGCAGCAAACAGCAAAATCAGCCCGCAAATTTTTTTTTTCATTTCCAAGGTATACGATTGGTTCGCAAATATTTCAGTGGGTTCAGTTTACTCAAGTGGTTGGATCACACATTGAAGCAGTAGGATACAGATAAGTGGCCTATAACATGCAAATAAAATCGTGTTAAAAAACACACAATTTGATGTCAATTGAACGAGCAAAGAGCCGCGGGTTGGCCACCCCTGCACTAATACAATCAACTCTACTTACAAAAAGCAAGCAATATCTGCTGTAATTCATTAATGGTTGAAAAAATTCATAAATAAAAATAATTTAGGATGTGGGTGACAAGTTAAACACTTCCAGGTTGTAGTAACAAGATGTCATCCTGTTCTTCGGCTTCTTCTGATATGTGAATGTGGCATAAGCTACAGAAGCTAAGGGTGTGTATCTCTCCTTCTGAGACCGATTCAATACGCATCTCAGTACGGAATCAATGATTTGATGCACCTAAGATACATTTTAAGCTGCCAACAATTCAATATGATTTGATTCAGACCTATCTTGATTCAATATGATGCAATACGATACGATGCGATACGATAAAATGCAATACGATACAATGCAATTCAATCGTGCAAACAGTTCCATTTTACTTCTACTGTAGTTTGGCCACTGTTTGCAAGAAGGAATCTTTAGGCATAAATCAATCCACTTATATGTAAGAAAGAAAGACGTACATTAAAATGGTCTTTCACATTTTAATGACCATAACATCCTTTTTTGAATCTCAACTCAAAATAATCCTTTCGAACAGGCCATTGTTTATTAATAATGCCTTGCTGATATGCAATGGCTTCAGTAATTGAATTTGACCGTGCAGAGCTGTTGGCGAGAGGAGCATGGAAGAACATTGATTTTCATTGCTGGCGCTACCGCTGGCTGCAGGTGAAGAGGGGCAAGTAGGGACACTCTCTCCAACAGCGAGTCCATGGCGTCTCTTAGAATGGGTCGCCAGATTAGTACCTGGATATTTCACTGCTGCTCTGCAAGTTTTACATATTGCCACACTTTTATCACGTTTTCCAACTTTAAACCCAAAGTGAGTCTAAACTTGAGATTTATAGGTGTTTGGTGCGCCGGATATTTGCTCTCCATCGGTCGACATTCTTGACAAACAGGCACATTGGGCAGAGGAGCATGGAGAAGTTTGTTGTCTTTGAGCGAGGGGTGGGGGGACACGTGACGTGACCCCTCACTGGGCTGACAACACTGCCAGAGATGAGCTTATGGATGCGGAGGGAGAGAAACAGAGTAAATTACAGGCATGCATCAATTCAGCTGTGATTCCCTCCCAGCTTTGGCCTGATTCAAGCGGTTTCAAATGATGCAGCCATATCTTAGACATAAAGCCCGGCGCATCGATTCGAAATGGTGAACAGTAGCATGTTGGAAAAAACTGCTAGCAGTAATAGTTGTTGGCTAAATGGTAAATGGACTGCATTTATATAACGCTTTTCACAGCTCGAAAGCACAAAGCGCTTCACAGAGATTGTCTCACATTCACCCATTCACACACCTTTGGCGGAGGCAGCCATGCAAGGCGCCAACCTGCTCAACGGGAGCAATTAGAGTTAGGTGTCTTGCTCAAGGACACTACGACAGATTTTTTTCCCCCAGGAGGATGTGGACTCGAACCACCAACCTTCCGGTTGCTGGGCGAGGACTCTACCTCCTGAGCCACTGCCGCTAAATTACCCACTTGCCCCAAAATGTGAATCATGGCCCATAGAGTTTGATGCAAATTGTCAGATTGGTGATGAAGAGTAATGAAATCTGGCTACTGCCTTTATACAGTAATCCGTAGCTTGATCTGCTTGGTTCATCTATGGAGGCTTTGCAGTTGTCACAAATCTCCTATCAACCACATCTGTCTCCATCATGGAGATCCATTGGAGAATTAGCTGTGTGAAAATAATGTCTAAAAATATAACCAGGGTAAAAATAGAGAGATACCTAAACAAGTACAGATGCTGTACAGTCCCACAGCACCTAGCTAGGTGTGCAGCATCAACTGTTGCTGTAGTTTAAGTTACTACAGTCCTGGAATAATCAGGATAACCACACCATTCACCTAATGTATTTTCAAGAAGAATAAATCCACTATACTATATTGCTATGCTCCAGTAGGTTAGTTGTCTTTCAGTATCATAATATAATACCCTGTTAGTATTGCCCAAACTTAATAAATTGCACACCTATTCGCTGGGATTTATTTTTTAGCAGTTATAGTGCAATGTTCAAAGTTTGTCAGTGAATAAATGCTCCTACTCTGTATTTAGAGATTCTGGTAAAGCGACATTTCCCCCCGTGAGCCCCGTTAATCAGCATGAGTGACGAGTGCATTTTAAATCCTTAATTACAAATCTGGTGGTTTATCCATGTACGACTATCCGGGGGGTGTGGTCTGATTGAGTGAAAAATATTCCTGGGGTTTTTGCCATGTTTCAGTTATTCAGAGAAAGTCCAGATTATTGTCAGTTATGAATTCATTGAATATGAGGCCCTTGCTGTTTAGAGATCGGGTGTTAAACAGAGCAAATTTGAGATGTGGTTGAATTTGGACAGACTGGGGTGCTTTGGCTAAGGGGCGGAGGCAGGCAGATCGCACGTGTTGGTTGTTGTTGTGGTGGAATTACGGAAGTGCGCTCAGCTGACCAGAGGGAAGGGATGGAATGAGTGGAGTGGTCAGACCAGGAGTAAACAAACTTTCTGCAGGAGGCTCTGTGGATGTAACGGAGTCGACGTAGAAGTCCAAGTGTTTTGATGGCTGAGATGCACGGACGGAGTGGTGAAGTTGTTGAGTTTGAGTAGTTGCGAGGTGGAGTATTTCAGAGACATGCCAGCCGGGGAGGATGTAACGATAAGCCTGAAGTTGTTAGTCGGTAGCCACGGACTTGATGACCAGAGTTGGAGAAGTGACAGGCACGACAGGATGGCCCACAGCATGGCAGGTGATCAGGGCTGAGTGAAGAAGTAGTGATGGGCCGCTCGCTGACTGGAGGGCGGCTAGCTGACAGCTAGCTGAGGAGGCAGCGGTCCCAGTCCACAAGGACTAACCGCACCGGGACAGCTTGGGAGGCTATCCGGGAATATACCTCACA
>OMLI01097899.1:0-21264 GCA_900302605.1 Rondeletia loricata
AAAACTTACCGCATTTTAGAAGATATGGGACTAATCCTGAAATACTCTTCTACCATGCCGGAGCAAAAAATATTTCATCCGGTGTACAGTGAAGTAGAATTTTTACATATTTCACAAGCTGCGTCTTGATTTCTGGATCCCGCTAACATGGAAACCGGAAATAGTTATCGGGATCCAGAAATCAAGACGCAGCTTGTGAAATATGTAAAAATTCTACTTCACTGTACACCGGATGAAATATTTTTTGCTCCGGCATGGTAGAAGAGTATTTCAGGATTAGTCCCATATCTTCTAAAATGCGGTACGTTTTTTTAAACGGCATGCCGGGCTCCTGGCGTGCCGGCTCTGAATTAATTCCGACAAAAATGAATGGTTAGAACTGTGACTCGAATGTAAGCATGAGAGTCACAACTGGGGCTACCCAGACCCCAGTACCTTCTTGTTTCAGTGAGGCTGCAATTGTACTTGTTAGAAGGAACCCCTCTGCCCCCTAGTGGTAAAAGGAGGACACTTTTACTGACAAGTGTTTATCTCAGCAGGCAGCAGGCCATACAGTCTGACATGTAAAGACACCTTTTAGACTTGTGTGTATTTATACAATGCATGGGCCTTTTCTTTCATTTGTAATTAATTAAGTTGTGTAATTAAGTTCTGCCTAAATAGCCCTCAGAACAGGGCCAGTCTCAGTGGGCCAGAGCAGACATCAAGAATAAACCCCCCTCTCATTGATTTTTCTCTGGCATCTGTACAAATCTCACCCCCACTTACTGAAAAAACATCTTATTAAAAAGAATAGCCTAATGTTGCTGCAGTGGCATGAGGAGAAAAATAATTTATCTGAAAGGGAAATATGTCACTCCTACAGTCTACCCTATGACTGTTTTGTCGGTAATAATGATCCATCCCATAGCCAAGTCAAATTAAGTCCATCTTTACTAGATAGAGAAATGTGTCACATGGTAATTTGTGATGCCACGTCAATGTAAAGCTCAGTAGAGAAAGAACTGGAAAAGATAGAAAAGATCACCATGATGCATACGAGAAGAGATTCCCTGATGAGGAAAAAAAAACAATCCTATAAACAATTTTGGATAATAAATATCAGAGAAAAAGTAAAACAATTTGAGTATTTTATTACTTCTAATAAGTCCCTTGTGGTTTTACGTTAGAGTGGAATTGACTTCTTATGGAGCGTCACCCTACTTAACAATATGGGACTCACCCGGAGCATATCTGGCCTTCTCTCCAAAAGTTTAACCACTGTCTATAAACCTTATTACTGCCACTACTTCCATGACAATACACTGGCACACTCACTACACATCCCACTGAAGTTGCAGCCACACTGTGCCACGCTGCACGAATGCAAACAGCTGTAGGATATTGACTGTTTGATCTGTCTACTGTCCACCTTGCACTATATACACTAGGCGCTGTTGTCCTTGTATCACGTGTGTCAGTGTAAACAATGAACTCTGTAAGCTATATGCCTCTGCAACAAAGTCACCATGTGAATTTCCTGTATGTACCTGACAATTAAAGTTATTCTAATTCTGTTATGAGTTGCATATCAGTTCATGTTGTGTAATTTCACTCTCGATAACAGTTCATCATTCAGGACAAAGCATACCACATTGGTTATAAAAGCAGCTGGCTCTGGCGCTGTAATTTTCAACTCAACTTTAGGCAAGGACTGTACTTTGACCCCAGAGCCGCGCCCTGATTCATAACAGGCAAAGCAGCATTCCGAGTTGCATGAGTGACACCCGCGCAGCCAATCAGCTTCTTCTACAGACACGTAGGCGGGACTTCCTGTACAGTTACCGAGTAATCCAACATGGCGGATGTGTCGCTCGCCTAGAGGATAGTGAAACCGCAGTTAAGTTGCATAGTTTAGATCTATTCGAAGTGCACCGTCGAAGCAGGGACTACATTTTCTTATATTTGTGTTTTAACACAACATATCGGCTTCTGAAAATGAAGGGGAAAGAGCGATCGCCGGTGAAGAAACGCTCGCGGGTGTTAGATGGTATGCGAGGAGGAAGCAGTAAGAAGATGGGAGCCCTGACGACGGCGGGCAGCAACGACGGGAATAGTTCTGCTCAAAGCGGCCCTTCATCCAGGCGAGGTTTACACGGTGAGAAAAGAGACATGCGGGATCCAGACGGACATAATATATCTGGTCGAACTGGTACAAATTACGACTATGAAGGAAACCCCGACCTCATTACGGAAGCCACCGCTTCTTCCAGGGCCGGTTCACGCAGCGATGCACGGCCTCCGCCAAACGCGGAAAGTGAGTACAAGACTCTTAAAATAAGCGAGCTGGGTTCTCAGCTGAACGACGAGGAAATAGAAGACGGACTGTTTCACGAGTTTAAGAAATTTGGAGACGTGAGTGTGAAAATAAGTCGAGTGAACGACGAAAGAGTGGCGTTCGTCAATTTCAGGAGGCCTGACGATGCCAAGGCGGCCAAGCACGCCCGCGGCAAGCTGGTGCTCTACGACCGGCCTCTCAAAATAGAGCCAGTTTACATGAACCGACGTAGGAGCCGCTCCCCTGTTTCAAAAGACACTTTCCCTGCAGGACACAGACATCTACACTCTCAAAGAGCTCT
Source organism: Rondeletia loricata (assembly GCA_900302605.1). Classification (NCBI taxonomy): domain Eukaryota; kingdom Metazoa; phylum Chordata; class Actinopteri; order Beryciformes; family Rondeletiidae; genus Rondeletia; species Rondeletia loricata. The sequence continues at coordinate 2,619 of OMLI01097899.1, forward strand.
TTCACCTACTGGTATGGGTTATAGAGACTACCGGTTACAGCAGCTGGCGCTGGGTCGTCTTCCCCCGCCTCCTCCACCACCTCACTTAAGGGACTTGGAAAGAGACAGAGAGTTTTCCATCTACGATGCCAGGACTCGACCCCCATTCATCCCTGAATGTGCCGTTTTCCGTGAGGAGGACCTCATGCCCCCTGAGGATGATCAGAGGGCAAACAGGACTTTGTTCCTTGGCAATCTTGACATCACTGTGACAGAGAGCGATCTGAGGAGGGTGTTTGACAGGTTTGGGGTGATAACAGAGGTGGACATAAAGCGTGCTGTGCGAGGGCAGAATAACACCTATGGCTTTCTAAAGTTTGAGAATCTTGACATGGCTCACCGTGCCAAAATAACCATGTCGGGAAAAGTGGTGGGCCACAGCCCAATTAAAATTGGATATGGCAAACCCACCCCCACAACCAGGCTGTGGGTGGGGGGCCTTGGACCCTGGGTCCCACTTGCTGCACTGGCTAAGGAGTTTGATCGCTTTGGCACCATCAGGACTATAGACTATAGGAAAGGAGAGGCATGGGCCTACATCCAGTATGAAAGCCTGGATGCTTCTCAGGCTGCCTGTACTAAAATGCGTGGCTTCCCTCTAGGTGGCCCTGATAGGAGACTCAGAGTAGACTTTGCAGATACAGAGCACCGCTACCAGCAGCAGCAGTACATGCAACTTCTCCCCCTGCCGCGCTATGACTTGGTCCCTGAGCCCTTTGCCCACCGCCTCGCCGCAGAGTCTGTGAGAGTGAGAGAGAGGTCCCCTCCAGTCCCTGTTCGCTTCAGAGAAAGGGAGCTGTACTCTAGTGCTGAATGGCCTGTCCTGGGTGTCCATGACAGGATGCGAGGAGCGGGCTTTGAAGCCCTAGATCATCTGGAGAGGCGTTCCCGCGAAACCTGGTCAATGGAACGTGAACGGGAGTTACAAAGCCGAGATCAGGGCCGTAAAAGAAGACAGTTGGATGATGGCTGGCGCCTGGATCGTTCACCTGACAGCAGTGACTATGTTCGTCGTCGCCATGCCAACTCGTTAGAGCGCAGCCCCGGAGGGAGCAGTCGAGATGGTGGCCGCTATAGTGACCCTGAACGCCTACCTCGCTCTGGCAGAACGTCCCCTGTCAGAGAGCATCAGAACAGCCTGGACAGCGGGCCTGGAGAGAAGAGACGGAGGACACTCAGCCCGACCGAGCCAGCCTCCATTTTCGAGAGGGACCGCAAACGCAAAGCCAATGACTCGTGTAGGAGCCCTGTGAGGAAGGAGGACCGCTCAGAACACCCTTCCTCATCCTCCAACCCATCTTCCTCCAAGTCTGGCCTGCTGTCTAAGCAGGGGGTCGGGGGACAGAAGCTGTGTCAGGCCTGGCAGGGTGTCCTCCTGCTGAAGAATAGCAGCTTCCCCACATCAATGCACCTGCTGGAGGGGGATATGGCTGTGGCTACCAGTCTGCTGGTGGAGGGCTCCAAAGGGGTCCAGGTGTCCCAGCTGAAGATCAACCAGCGCTTGCGCCTGGACCAGCCCAAGCTGGACGAGGTCTCTCGCCGCATCAAGGCCGCTGCCCCCAGCGGATACTCCATCCTCCTGGCTGTGCCCGGGAAATCAGAGGACGGAGGACTCCAGGACGCCAGCAGCTCCACCGAGAGACCACTGAAGAACCTGGTCTCCTACCTGAAGCAGAAGGAGGCGGCCGGCGTCATCAGTCTCCCAGTGGGGGGCAACCGTGACAAGGACCATGGAGGAGTCCTTCATGCTTTCCCCCCGTGTGATTTCTCACAGCAGTTCTTGGATGCCTCCTCCAAAGCCTTTGCCAAATCAGAGGACGATTACCTGGTGATGGTTATTATCAGAGGAGCATCATGAGAAAAAAAAAATGCAAATGATAAAATGGCTGTATTCACACTTGCGCACTATTTGGCTATGAGTTGTAAAACAGGGAAATGACCTTAGTAGGTAACAAAGCATAATAAGAGGAAATTTCATGGTTCTGATTTTAAGTTCATTAACCTGCATGGTGGCTTGTATTTCATCCTGTTGAAGGAATATATGTAGTGGAAATGAAAGTCATTGAATTGGATACATTTTATTGAGTTGATGGATTTCATTAATGCCTCCCTCTGATATTTGGTTATCAAATAAATGTAAATTACTTGAAGGGTACTGCGCTTAAAGAAATTAAGAGTAAACTACATTTTTGTGAATCAATAATATTGGTTGCCTTATCTCATTTAAAAAAACACCATTATTTTATATCCTTTGATATTTTGGCAGACTAACAAAAAGAACTCTATAAAGATATGTTTGAAATCCAAAACAGAATAGCTAGTCTTCATTTTATCTGTACTCAACTTAGTTTTGGTTGGTCAGTCTCAAAGGCTTTGAAGTACTATGACGATGTTTGTACAGCCATGGCGACAGGAGAATTGAATCAGTCTCATGTACAAATTAAATTCCCCTGATTAAAGAAGTATATCCATTTGCTCTAAACTTTACCTATTTGCTCATTAATAAGCATAATTTCAAATGTGCACCTGTACCACTTTTTGCTGACCAAGTACTATGTTTTGAGTACTTGTTAATTCAGGGTATCAATATGAGAGCTTTTCTATTTTTGTCTATTTTGGCCATGCTACTTAAAGCTAGAGAATATTGTGGGAAAATCTTTGTACCAACTGTTTAATTCCATAGACAAACAGCATTGTATTAGTCCTCTCAGTATCTGGCCTTCACAGACTATTGGTGCCCCACTGCATTTTTTATAAATCAAAGGTAATTTCCTTAGTTCAGGCTATGTTGACATTTGAGGAGCATGAATGGTTACAGTATAATCATTTAGATTTATGTCAAAGCTCCTTAGTTTTCTGAGCCATATCTGAAGGTTGTTTGACATTGTACGGTGAAATGAATGCACATTTCCTTATGTTTGTTTTTCACAGTTTTCACTAAGCATTGGTACCCATATTTGTAGTTTTAATTAGCATCACACTCAGTTTGCTTTCCCTCTATATGCGATATTAATGGTTGACTGTAGCTAAGTACCAAAAAGTGTCTTTTTGCACACAACTTGTTAATGTGGCATCGCTGATAATGTGGTGGCCATTCATAGAATCCCTCAGCATACATGGCAAAAATATAATCAAATTGATTTACAAAAGAAAACTAGGTTGATTAAGTGCTTCATTTTTGTAATCTGATTTTGTAATACGAGTTACTATTACTACCCCAACACTGCATGTGCTGTGTTTAAAAAGATGACGTAACCTATGAAATACTAGCTATATGTATGCCATGCACATCCCTCTTAATTGATCAGGAGTCCACATAAGTGAAAATATCACAACCACCAGTGAACTTGTGTGAGAAAACCCTCAATGCATGAGAGCAAAGGGGCCCTTCAACGATGGCCTTATATGCCTCTGAAAGGACTGATTTTGATTTGTTTTAATGCTTTGATTTCAGTACCACGTTTTAAATGGAATATTTTGCTTTCTGCTGTATACTCAGGATATCTGGAGAGAAAAATGGAGACCATCATTGCTCATGGGCCTAAGAAGTATACCTACCTGTCAGAAAACACAAAGTGCAATATGCACTATTTTGTCTCAGTCTTAATAAATTTACTCTTTCGTGGGAAACACAAATGTATCTGCCTCGGAAGACAACTTTTGTGACCTTTTCTGTTCTTGGAATTGTCTCTAAACTCAAAGGCTTATCACTTTGAAAGTGGAAGCCTTCACTGGCAGAAAGGAGTGGAAAAGTGTGAGATCAAGGGAAGACAGCTTCTCAGTTCTGTATTTTGATGTTGATCATCAGTTGTTGAATGACCTCTTTGCAAAGAGTTTTTGATGTTGCCTTCATTGAAATTCGGGCTTCTTACTAGCTTTTTATTTTTTTTATTTCATTCCCTCTGCCAAGGCAAATCTAGAGTTACTGTGCCCCCTCAAAGATGTGGCTTATTGCTCAGTCTCCTCTGGCCTATATGTCTGGGGGTGTGGCTGAGAACCAGCGGATGTTTGTTACTCACCACGCCAGGCTCTCTCAATATCTCAGTGGTCGTCTACATCTGACAGCCTCTCAATGGGAGCAAAACGTTTCAAATGCCCATTTCTCTTTCTCACCTGGCTCCAACAACACACTGGTGCAGAAAGTATTGGCTCAGCGTCTGCGCCAGCTTGAGAAGGAGCGGTGATATTCATTCATTTGTGTAGTTGCCTGTTGTTTTACCTTTCCTTGCGTTGGAGTTGTGAAGAAGATCTCTGTGCTAGGGCCAGACTTCATACGTGCCTCATCCTGTGTTGGAGAAGAGGATATTGTATGCTCAGGTTGAGACAGTGCAACGCAGCATCTGCTTTGTTATTTGCCATAAAGTGGAAAGGAAACACTACAGAAGAGAAAACATTGCCAGTGTCCTGTGCAGGGAACCCTCATTTTTAATTTGATATGTTGATGTGATATACTTTTTAAAGATTCTGGTCCAAAGTGAATATGAAATCAAAGTGAAGAGTATCCTGCTGTCATTCAGTCAGAATCTACAGGATGTATCCCCTCAACAGAACAACATTCCTGCCCAGCACTGCTCCTGGTTTCATCTCCAAACAAGTGGGATCCACCTACCACCGCCCAAGGTATCCACCCGGTGCCACGGCCTGGACACAGTCTCCCGGAGCTTTGTCTCTTAACAGGTTTGAGCCAGCTCTAACCCTGACCTGACCAGCCCCCGTTCCTCAGGTAAAGTATACAGATGGCTTACATAACATGCTTGGGTACGTATAAAAACGTAAAAGACCAGTACAAACCTATCCTGAGTAACACCCCACTTGATAGTTGGTCGTTAAGCTTCTCTAAATTGACAGTTTGAGATAGGCAATATGAATTAATGAGTAAAAAGTTAATGATTCGTAATTGTTAATACCCATAAGAAATGATGTCGGAGTGTTTTGCTCTTGGCAATAGTAGGTGACCTATGATAATTTATCAGCTGTGCAGTGTAACCACGTGATCAGAAAAGCTTGAATCACCACTGGTTATGAGATGCGTCAATCAAAACAGGCATTGGGACATTTTTGCATTATCTCTATTGGGAGAACAAAAGTAATTCACATGAAAGTATGTTGTCAGCAGTGGAACCAAGGATAAGATATGAAAATTAGGCAATGGTCCTTCAAACAATGTCAACTTTTGTATATGGTTAATACGGATATTGCCATGTCACAGTTGGTCGACAGTGTCTAGCTTAAAAAAAGTCCATTGAATAGAGTGATAGGAGTTTTATCACGTTCAGATGCGTCTGATATTAACGACCAGGGTGTGTTTCCTGTATATGAGGGGGGGTGGATTTCCTGCTTTCTGCAGTGTGAATGTTAAAGGGGAATGCCACCGATTTTAAGAATTCACATATGTTATTCCTGTGCCTCAGGACATTTCAGTCAATACTTGTGAACGTGCACTCTTTCCTAAAGCTAGAAACTGGAGAACTGACCCTTTAATTTGTGATGTCACTGGGATGTAAAATCTGGCACTGCTCCATAGACAATGAATGGGGCGCTGACTTTGTTGACCCATAAGATTTTTGTGTGAGTTCTTGCACCCAGATGAGGTTTAAATTCGGGTTCATACCTGTTAGCAATGCTAGAATGTAAACAATGTTGGTGTGACGACTCAACTTAGCAGCTTATGGCTTAGCAGCCCTGATTTGACAAAACATTCAGGGGTTCTCTCTCTGAATTCTAGCTTGAGGAAAGAGTGATGCAAGTTCACGAACATTGACTGAACGGTCCTGGGGCACAGAAATAATGTGAATTTTTAAAATGGGTGGCATTCCCCTTTAAGTCTAACAGAAATCTGCCAAGGAGATGATTTAAGTGTAGCACCTATATGAACAACCTATTCTGTATTATTGTATTATTAGTGCAGATGAGGAGTTGTGGAGTCAAAATTATACACAATTTATAGAATTTGAGCAGTTTTCCAAAAAGTAACATTTGACATAATGCAAAGGGTCTCTTTCAGAAATGTACTTCTTTTTTTATAGGCTGTAAGAGCGATCATTGCTGGCTATGTGCTAAGAGAAAGCTACTGGGTCCACTGACAGTTTACTATATATGATATAGATGTAGTGTTGTTGTCCTAAATGCTTAGAGTAAATGAGTTAAAGCATCATTAAAGGTTTGGGTTGTGTAGTTACCTTGACATGATGTAACTCCAAATATTGGCGAGATATCTTCAATAGTTGCTCCGTAGATTCAAACTTGATAATCCACTTTTTTTTTCTTTCTCTCCCCATACACATTGCACGGCAAAACAGGTCTCAAAGTCACACTTCTAGCACACAAACGAACACGAACAAAGCGGATTCTGCCAATGTATAAAAGAACAAAACCCGATTCAGCGTTTTTTTCATCTGTCTACAATGATTGGTCATTTCTTACACGCGCAATAACATACAAACACGGTGATTCGGTCCCGGAAGCAAACCACCGGATCATCTTCCTAATTCAAATAGTAAAATTAACACAAAGTTGACCTTTTTATTTCCACAAAACGCTGAATCGGGTTTTGTTCTTTTATACATTGGCAGAATCCGCTTTGTTCGTGTTCGTTTGTGTGCTAGAAGTGTGACTTTGAGACCTGTTTCGCCGTGCAATGCATGTGTATGGGGAGAGAGAGAAAAAAAAGTGGATTATCAAGTTTTAAGTTACGTAGCAACTATTGAAGATATCTCGCCAATATTTAGAGTTACATCATGGCAAGGTAACTATACAACCCAAACCTCTACCAAACTTTAATGATGCTTTAATACAATATGCTATTATTGACTATTCTCATCATGAACTGACATAGGAAGTCTATACTGATGCTTGTTGCATCACTTTTTTGCTTGTCAAGGCTTTCGTGGATCTTTCGGACCTAACAGTGGTTAAAGAATGTTTTTTAATATGAAACCCATTTGCACGTGATCTAATGAGAACAAATGTAATTTAAATGTTAAGTATTGCAGGATATCTCCTCAGGATGGAGACAAGAAAGGAACACACCATTCTTTGCGCCGCCCATTCTGAAAAGGCTCACAAATGTACCTACAGTGGGACTAAACGACCTCCATAGTGTGTAATTAACTCAAGTTATGAGTACACATTGAATAGTTGTTGCACAATTCAAGGAATTCGTCAGACACGTGAAACTATGCCTTGGTGAGTACAATTTTCAATGTTTTCATTTTTCCTCATATTTGTATCAGTCATTAACTTCACCTCTAGTATTTTATCTCATTAATGTAAATTGCATTACATTTATGTTGAATAAAGGCCACTATTCTTGGAATACTTATTGACTTTGTGTCTTTTCCTCTCAGATATACATCTTGTTTTTGTATGTAGAGTGTTTGAAATGACCACAACAGCAGATTTTGGAAGTAGAGCTAGACCTGTTCTGGTCGTTAGACCCCCCCTCCTCTAGAGGGCAGAGTTGGGTGGTGCAGTGACATCAAGACGTCATGTTTAGAGGGGGAAATTATTCTCTATTTTTCAAAAGTGACAAGCTTATCCAGTTAGTGTATGGTTAACAGATTAGGAATTATCTTTAGAGGAATTCATTATGGGAAGTTAAACCTCTTTCACACTAATATCAATATTAGGTCTACAGTCAGCCTTTGCTCTTTATCGTCAAAGTCCTTTAATACTTTATATCAGTTATGATTATATAAACAAAGATTCCTAAAGCATATGACTTGCTGATGGACTTAAACATAAACCATTTAAAGTTTCAAAATGCATCTATCAGCTCTCGCATACTGTCGGCGCTTGTCGGCCAGCTGTCGGGCCAAAATGGCATCACAGACAGCGCACTATACTTCCGTTCCAGAGGGGGCCTTTAAAGTCTTTCAGTCCATTAATACTTCACAGTTTGCTATTAGTACACACAGTATTTGAGAAAAATCAACATGCAGAAATCAGTCTGGGAAAGGTCAAACCTCATCTGGCTTTCACCACTAATAAAATGTTTACATGTGGTCTGAAAACGAACGCAGGACTGATTTGATTTAGATAATCAAATGTGGTGTGTTCTTTTCAACCCCTCCTTTTTTCTACAGTGATGCAAACTTGACCTTACAAGTGGTGACTTCAAAGACTAAGATACAAAGCTTGTTTTTTTCCATTCATTTATATTAGCACTGTGTCAGTGCAAGCTTAAGAGTCAAATCCTACTCACAGAAAACATTTGAGGCATTATTCATCCCCTAGAGGTTCATGAAATCCTTTGTCAACATCTTTTTATTATTTAACTGTTGGATATTAACGAAAGTACAATAGAAACGTTCAAAAAGAAAAGATGAAACACATTACAAACAGTCATAATATACTTATTCAGCAATTTTATATTCACAGAATTGTTACACATTACTGTTGAGTTATATGGTTTAATCCAACGTCATGTTGTTGCTGGACTGTGGCCAGTGTTTACTGTATGGTGCCAGGAAATTGAATCAATAACTGAGTGAAGTTATAATATAAACAGAAATAGTTTGTGTTGGCATTAGATTGAAGGACATTATGTAAAATGTGCTCTGTTCCTTTTGTTTCATTTATCTGGTTTCACTCTCTGCGGTTATGGTTAAGTGGTTTGTTATCAGTATGTGTAAGTTATAGCTCAGGTAAAGGAGGAGTTGAGGCTCATATAGACCTCCATCCAAACCATGGCTATATAAAAACACCTCAGCTGCCTTGTGTGTATTCTTCAGGGTCACTTTTGAAATGATGAAGTCTGCCGTTGTGTTACTAGCTTTTGTGGCCGTCTCAGAGGGCCTTCTCAAGTAAGTGATGCATTTGGAGGACAAACTTATATTTTCCTATGCTGAAGTGAAACGATGGTGGTAATATATATATTTTATATGCTTTCACACTGTGTGACGGGGGGTGGTGTTATTCACTGAAGTTCTGTTTTCTATCATAAAAAAAAAGAGCCTTTTAATACCTTGGCCAAGGATGGATGTTCAGATCAGAGAGCCTGCAATTATGAATGTGTTGCACGGTTCATGTGTTCATAATGGGGCCAATTTGATGACTTGTCTGTACAGAATCCCCCTGATTAGAGGGAAGTCAGCTAGGCAGCTTCTGGAGGAGAAAGGCCTGTTTGAAGAGTACAGGAGGAAGTTTCCATACAACCCTGCGGCAAAGTTTCAACCCAGGGTTGACCAGAGTTCGGTGCCCATCACCTTTGATCCAGATGTGAGTTGCAACTGTAACTACTGTGTATTACAGAACCTTATGTCATGTTAAACGTACCTAAAAGTCATAGATCTCTTTGTGCACAGTTAAGGTCAGGTACATTACAGTTAGCCATTGAAACAGGTAGGTTTACTAATACTAATACTAAGATGAAAGAACATGTCTACTTTGTGATTTGGGAGAAATTGAGAATGAGATTCATTTTATGTTATGATGATCTAAGAAATGTGTTGTAAAGCAAAATTACTTCTGTTTCTGTTTCTTTTGGCAAGATGATTATTAATAACCTGAACTATGTTTTAGAAAGGGTTGTTTCCATATCGCTAAGCATGGGAAAAAGGCAGGATACTTTGTGATATCTGAGTTTGCTGAATCTTTTTCTTTTCTATGATGTTGTACACCCATATAACTACTTGGAAGTGTCATGTAAGTCCATGTGGGCTGGGCACCTTGTGTGTATGACACTTTAATAAACTAATCAATCAATCATGTATAGTTTGTCCTGTGTGACCACAGAACTAAACTACAGCACTAAACAATCTTCTTTTGGACAAAGATAACATACTATGGAGTTATTGGCATTGGGACTCCCCCTCAGTTCTTCAAAGTCCTCTTTGACACTGGCTCGTCTGACCTGTGGGTACCCTGCTTAAATTGTACCAGCCCTGCTTGCTGTAAGTATAAGCAGTTCATGTAATGGAATGTATTGTAGTGAAGAATCCGTACTTGTGGTCTTTTAAAAATGTGACAGAATTTGTCATATGTTTGCTTTAAAAAGTCAGAGTCAAGAAGATATTTAGTTCTTGCTGCATGCCTCAAACCATCCCAAAACATTATTTTTGAGGCTATTATCTATTTTTGAGGGTAAAACAAAAATAATGACGTCAACTCCTCCTCCCTCTTGCCTGTTTCTCTCCTGTGCTGCTCTGTCTCACTCTCTCCCGGCTGTCACAAGACGATCACGCAAAGTTCAACAGCACAGCATCCTCCACTTTTCAGGCCGGCACAAAGTCTTTCTACATCGCATATGGCACTGGTTTCACGGCAGGGATTACAGGATATGACACCATAAAGGTGAGGAGGAAAAAAAGAATATAAAGTCCTTGACCTGCTGGTGATATGCATCATGGTCGTACCATGCACTCCATACTGTACACTCCACAAACATGAGATCAGCTCACAAGTACTGGATATTCCATTCTCTTACGTTTCCTATGACATTGAGACGTACAGTATGCATCTCCTCAGCCTTGAAACTGATTTGGCATTTTTCCTATCAGATAAGTGACTTGTACGTGGAGCACCAAATCTTTGGCCTCAGTCAATCAGAGGGAGTTTTCATGGAGTCTGTGCCGTGGGATGGGATTCTGGGTCTGGCCTTCCCTGGCATATCAGTTGAAGGAGGCACAACTGTTTTTGACAACATGTGGAACCAGGCCAAAATCCCCCAGAACTTGTTCTCCCTCTACCTGAGCAGGTGAGGCCTTTTTGGGTGGGGCGTGACAGGGGAAATCATGCTGTCTCAAAGGACGTTTAAGTATTGACTTTCTTGTCTGCAATATGGTGTTTTTATGCATGATACAATGCTTATTTTCTTTAAAAACATGTCATTCTTTTCTGCATCCAGTTCTGTGGAGGGCAGTATGCTAATCCTGGGAGGAACAGACCCCCTATACTTCACTGGACCCATTAAATCGGTCCCTGTGTATGGTGCCACTGGCTTTTGGAACATCAAAATAGATAGGTAAGTGGGCAGTGATGAAGGAGTGGATGTATCACATATCAGTAGGTCGTACTTTCCTTCCTTTATTGTATTTTTGACTGTATTTTGTATCTGTATTTTTAACAGCCCGGCCGATAGTCACTTAAGTGTTCACACTAATCTGAGGCCTGCTTCTTCTACGTAATGTTGTTCATGATTTAACGGACACCGTTTTGTTGCAGCATCACCATCAATGGGAACACTGTTGCATGCTCTGGGTCATGTGAAGCAATAGTGGACTCTGGCACTGCTCTTATCGTAGGGCCTAGCAGAGACATCAACAACATCAATGGTTGGGTGGGAGCTTCCACAGGCCAGTATGGTGATGTGAGTTGGTTTCATTGTTTCGCATTCCTATGAGTGAGTATAATGTGAAACGTGGACTGCACTGGGTCCAAAACAATGACATAACATGCTGTGGCTCTGTCTCACAGGCTATTGTGAGTTGCAGTAACCTGAATCTCATGCCTGACATTGTCTTCAACATATATGGCTACAGCTTCTCTCTTCCTCCATCAGCCTATGTCATGAAGGTTTGTCTTTCAAGTACAGAATGATATATGGAGGGATTATGTTAGGTAATAGTTATACAGTCAGACATGCACAGTTGGAATTGTATCCTGAGCAGATCTATTTAGATATTCCAATACTCATAATATTTGATTCAGTTTTAAACTGGGATAATGAAGCAACCAGAAATGTTTATCCCCTGCCCTCTGTCTCTCTTCAGTCTGCGTATGGGTGCAGAACAGGGTTTGAACCTGGCGGCTGGATCCTGGGTGAGGTCTTCATGAGGCAGTTCTACACGGTCTTCGACATCGGCAACAACAGGGTGGGCTTCGCTCAGGCTGTGTGAATGGGCCATGCCAGCTCAAAATTGTATTGGCCATTTGTCAGAGGCTCTGTTCTTTCTGAATCTGAGATATTCAGAAGGTGTTTGACTATGTTTATGTCACCACAATTCATTGCAAAACAAATGATCCTCTGAAAGCATTCATGTGAGTAAGTTAAACTAATCAAATGTTGTTTTTCAGACTTTTGAGTGCTTACCTTTGTTGTATAGCAGGAATTCAGGAATTATATTGTACTGTGCTTGTAAAGTGATCTTATGACATTGAGTAAAGGCAAGAATCAAGCCAAATGATTTGCTGTAAAATGGATCTTGGTTTTGGTGTTCCAGTATTTGTCACAAATTTCAACTTTAAATTTGGTGGCCACTAGATGGCAGAGGACCCACTGCACTGCATGCACTGTCATTATGCCATTCATTTGATTCTCCTAGGGGGGGCCTGAGGAAAGGATGAGTCATCTTACTTAAAATTTAGTCTTAAAAACACAGAACCATCTGCCAATCATTCATTGTCAACAGGCACTGGCTTGCATTCATGCCATCTGTGTCTGTAATGTACAGTGATGTGAGATTTTCTTTCTGGTGGATTTGTTCTAATTATAACCTATGATTTAATATCCAAAGGGGATGTGTCATTCTCACCTTTTAAAGCATACCCATGTAAGCATGTGCTTGGAGACACAGCTCATCTATCATTAAGCCTGTTATACCTTGTATAAACAGAACACCCTTTTATTTAAGCAATCATGACCATTTTAACTATTTATAATAACATATGTTTTGACTCTGAATCAAATACATTTGCTGCATTGCATTTTCCAAATGGTTAAATCAAATTAGTTTGTGCAATACAACACACTTGGCGTGGTGTGTTGTGCGTAAACCTGGTAACACGAGACAATTGGCTGGAGTTTCTGAAACAAGGGCTACGGACTTCCCTCCAGGCCTTTTCAGTCATTCATCCAGAAGACTCCTTTGCAGCATCTGTCAGAAAGATGGACCAACCTCTATACAAACAGAAACACTGAATAACATTCAGGAGGGTGCACACGTTTGGTACACTGTCCCATAAAGAAATGTGATGACCATATGTTACACATACTGTAAGTATTCATTTTAAGTTTATGCATATAGCTAGATCTACACAACATGAAGATAAATAGAGCAATATTGACTGATATCTCAGATCTAATTTTGATGTAAAACATCAGATTGTCTGAGGCCGAAGATAAATTATAATTATCCCACTTGCTCATTTCTCTGCAGTGGCTGTCCTATCCTGGGCAATAACAGGCAGGGGAAAGAGAGTGCAGGACAGCGTGCTTGCTATGCATGAGGAGATCCTATGGTAAACAATCCAAATAAGGGTGAAAAGACAGCGACACCAAATAATGGTGCCAGAAGAAAGTAAATCGGAGGGACAGGTGCAATAAATACCACTTCCTGGGCGAACAGAGTTTCCACTCCAGACAGCCTCCAGTGATCTGTGTGGTCTAGCATTTCACCCTCCAGTCATTAGAGTAATACAGAAACAGAAGCCAGAAGAGCTGCATGCCACTTGGCCAACTGAAGCCTGATCTTGACATCTGTCTACAAACACAAGCATGTCACATTTGGAGCACAATAATCACTCTGGAGTTGACTTTTTGCAGCTCAATCTGAGGGACTTTTTTGCTGTATTTTTGTAGTTTATGAAATAGAAACACAGGAACAGTACAATAATAGACAAGAGTATAATTAATATAGTGGATAGCAGAGAACATACAATAAGTCATTACACATAATTGAACATAATTAAAATATAACTTTGTGACTTAACACAGATCTAGGTACTCTCAACACTAATGACAACTATACCTGTACTGACAGTAAACACTGAACATATAGGTGAAAAGCAGACAGCTATTAATCCTCATCAGTTTGAACTGATTGATTGTTTGGTTGGAGGTAACTTTCAGTGACAAAAGCATTATGTGCTTAAGTAGAGCCAAGATATGTACTACATTAGCATAGATACTATGTGTCACTGTTGACAAAAACAATTTACTTATCTTCATAATCATGTAGATACATTATCATACTATCAGACAAATGCTCGTAATGTCTTTATGAACATTATTCAATACTTAAATACTCGTATAGATATATATTGCCTAAATTATCCTGAGAATGCACCACAAGAAGTGAAAGGATAACATGAATTCCTCTTTCTAAATAAAAACACATTTACATTGCTACATCTAGTCTGAGATTGGTCTGTTTCACTGTTAACTTGCTTCACTGTTATCCTGTGTAAGTACTGTGGTCATAAGAGAAGGGAAATGAAACATGGCCTCCATTTATCCAATGGCAGCTGTTTTCAAGTTAAAAAAAATTCTGATGGTAAAATTCATTAGGCTATTACATGAAACTAAGCTCTGGGAGAATTGTTCATCAGTAACAGAGCCGCAGTGTGCATTTCAACCTTTGAATTTAAGTTTGTGACAACATCATTTACATGTGAGTCTGTCAGTGTTTACTGAAGATGGAAGACATTTTTTGTGATGACACCATATAGTATAGTCAAGTTAACATGTGAGCCCCTGGATTTTTAGAGCAATGTAAAATAAGATATTTGTCAGCAAAGTGCTACTGTTATATTTACATTTCGGCTGTGTATCAGCTGCACTAGTAGCTGCTATTTCTGACTGTGACTTTATGAGACTGTTGGCTGGTTGGCATCTGTCGGTTTGCTTAGGGTTGCGAGCTAATGCCCAGAAGTATTCAGTAGATGGTACTACCTCTCATTTGTTTCCCCAGGACAATGCTGGCCTGGCTGCCACCATGTATCCCACGTCGCATTTTATCACACAGAGAATTCAACCATAGCAGCATAATACAGATCTTAATAGACACTGAGTGATCGATACTGTTCTTAGCCTGGTGCACCAGGCTTCAGAGCAGCAAGATATATTTAAGCAAGTAATGCACAGTGCAATACAGCTCCAATATGGCAGGATGTTTGGTACATTTAGGTTACTAGTCTATTAGTCTCACAACTAGTGTAGACTTAACCTATGATTTTAAATGCATCATAAAAATAGATTTATTATTAGAATTTGAACTCATAATCATGAAAATCCAATCTGAAGCAGAATGCCTAGGATCCTAGACAGTCCAATAAGTATTTTTGAAGATGAAAAACTATTTCCCAGAGCCACAAACTAGATTAGAGGCACGGCTCTAATCTGCGATGTCATCAGGAGACAAAACCTGCAGCAGCTCCACTGAGGATAGGAGAGTGACTTTGTTGACTTGTGGAATGTTTGTTGGAGATTTAACATCCAAATGAGCTTTATTTCATTATAGTGCTAACTTTTCTGAGCCAGAAATGGTGATATCTCTGTAGAATCCCCCTGGGTCCTGTTAATATATTGACAAAGTCACTGTCAGTGGAGCAGTTCAGATTTGTTTCCTGATGACAGCATACAGAGATGCTTTGAGAGAGACTTTTTCCTTTAAGATCAGCACATATAATGACATAAAATGGTCAGAATAAGCAGATAGTTGATGATTAAGAGGAGATTTATGTTTTTGTGAAAAAAATATTTGTTTGGGTGTTAATTATTCTATACCACTCGGTTCCCTGAATCTCAGCTATACTGAAAATTGGTATTGGCTTTGTTCAATATTTCCTGCAATGTCACCTGGAAATTATCCTATGATTCATATGATTCTTAGATGAGTAAAATTATTGACAAATATTTGTAAATACATCTCCTTCCATGTTTCTATTTATGTAAACAACTAGAAATCTCTTTCAATAAATACCTATATGTGGTCATTTTTTGATTATGATTAACTGTCACACCATTGGATGTAGGTTGATCATTTGAAGAATTTTCTTAATATTAATTGTTATAGGGGAAAATTCCATCTAAATTCCATTCCAATCATGATTCATCATGAAATCTTGTCCAAAAAATCTTGAACAGGAATGTACTGCAAAAACGCAAAAATAATTATTTGAGCAATTAAATCATACTCAAATCTTGAAAGCATCAAATTTGATAAACAAGCAGAACAGTAATCCTTACACTATGACATCCTGTAAAGGGCGCCCAAACCTATTTGAAACAGGAATGTTAAATATATATAAAAAAACTTCTCACATCTCTACAACTCCTCATCTTGGCGGTGTCGCTGCACACTGCCATTATTGCCAGTACTTCAAAAACCGTACATCCTTCATTTAAAGTGTGGGCTCAGGATTTTCAGAAGCCCGTGAAATTAATGAGTGACATAAAAAAAAAAAGTCACGCTGTTTTTGTCTTTGAGTAGTTGGTGCTACTCATTGGTAATCATATTGAAATTTAGGAATACTTCACTTTGAAGTTTTTAGGGAGAACCCTTTAGGTCCCTGAGGTCCCTCTGAGGGACTTACATCAAAGATGCGGCCACAATTTCAACCTGTTATGATGTAATATGGATATGTTTAAAGACAATTGCCTAACATTCACACAGCCATTTTCATTAATTTTCTGTTAAAGATTTATTGTGCAGCCCCTCTTGCAGGGTCAGCCAAGAAGCATTTAAACCAAATTGTATCTTCTTTGGTGAAAATTCACCCCAGCAGAAATGCAGCAGCTAGGATCCTTTCAAGAACTAGAAAACATGATCATATTACGCCAGTTCTGATTTCACTACATTGGCTTCCAGTTGACACCAGAATAGATTTTAAGATTTAACTTTTAACTTTTAAAGCTTTGCATGGTCTGGCACCCATGTACAGGACTGACCTTCTGGCCCCCTACTGCCCTCCATTCCACAAATGCTGGCTACCTTTTAGTGCCACGCAGTAATAGGAGTACAGTGGGGGGAAGAGCTTTTTCCGCCAGAGCTCCTGTTCTGTGGAACAGTCTTCCCTGTGATGTACGGTCTGCGGGCACTGTTTCTATTTTTAAAACAAGGCTAACTCACCTTTTTTTGAAGGTCTATAGTGTTATTTAAACAGCCTCCTTTATCTTTTTGTCTTTATTTTATTACTTCTTGACTTATGTTTTATTGTATGTTTTATTGGTTACATCTTTTACTTGACTTACATGTTTTATTGTATGTTTTTATTTGGTGCATCTTACATCTTCCTTGTACTGTTTTTATTTTTGTTCTATTGTATCTAACTAATTCCCTTTTAAATGTTTCTGTTCTGTAAAACTGCTCTGTGACTGTTCGCTCAGTGAAGGTAGCGCTATACAAATAAAGTTGAATTGAATAGAATTGAATCTTCCATTATTATATTGGCATTGGCAATGTTGAAGGTGTTATTCAAAACAGACTGAAAGAAATTTGGGTCATCAAAGTTTGGTCCGTATACATTCACTAATGTCACTGGGATACAATTTATCCCTGATACTGTAATATATCTTCAATCTGGGTCTCAAATGGTGCATCCATCAACAAGAGGTATCTGTTTATGTATCATTATTGCCACCCCTCTAGCTTTAGCACCTTCATTTGATTGAAAAATATGTGATACCCAGCTGAGGCAGAATTTATCACATGAAGTCGTTTTAATATAACCTGACTCTGCCAAATGGTTTGTTTTCACAAATCCATCTGGAAACGCATGGTTCGGACCAATAGATTGGAGCGTCCTATACGGGCGGGCTTTGCATATCTATGTGGGCTTTGGGGGTGACGACAGCGAGAAGCGGCAGTTCCTTCTGCAATGGCGGCGGCCACAGAAACAGAGGCTAGCGTAGATGCTGCAATAACATCAGTTATTCTGTTGTATGTTCGCATCAAACACTATTCAAAGCAATAAGCTATCTGAGCTCAGCTAGCTTATTGCTTTGAATAGTGTTTGATGCCAACATACAACATAGACGTTTATGTAACATTAGGGTGTACAATCGTACAAATATCTTGGGACAATTATTGACTCACAATTGCATTTTTAAATGAATTGTGAAGCTGTGTGCAAAAAGGGGCACAAGCGTTTATATTGTTTGAGAAAACTCCATATATTGACAAAACCATGATGACCCTATTTTAAAGTGCTTTTATTGAATCCATAATATATTTTTCTTTGGTGTCATGGTTTGGTAATCTTTCTTTGAGGAACAGAAACTCTTTGAAACAGATTGTGAAATGGTCTAGTAAATTGATCGGGGGGGAGCAACAGCTTAATTTAGAGTTCCTATACATCAGGCAGCTACAGCAAATATCCATCATAAATGCTGAGTTCCACCCTCTGCACAGTGAATTTCGGCTTCTCCCTTCTGGGTGTAGATTTGCAGTCCCAAAGTGCAGAACTAAGCGCTATAGAAATAGCTTTGTTCCAGCAGCCATTATTGAGCGGAACAAGTCAGAGCATCGATGAGTTTTTTACTGTCCGATGCGTCTATTCTGTTTTGTTGTGTTCATCTATCCACTGGAGGATTGGAACCCCTGAGCACTTTTCTCACTCTGTACTTTTCATGCATGTTTGTATTTTATGTGATTTTAAGTATTGTTTTAAGACTGTGACTCTCTCTGCAAACAAATTTACCCATGGGTACAAATAAAGTAACCTGAACCTGAACCTTAACATTAGGCTAAAGCATTTAGCCTAATGCTAAACGGCAATGATAGTCTACCTCCATGCTAACTGGGCATCTGCGGTTTGTTTACAGTCTTCCCTGTTCGGCGCTATCCTACTACGTCATATGGTTTGTTGATCTGATTGGTTGAAGTTAGCCTGCCCAGATGGTGATAGACAGATGGTTCATCCAGTCACCTGCCAAGTAGCTTTTTGA
>OMLI01097924.1:0-13551 GCA_900302605.1 Rondeletia loricata
TTGGATTCCGTCAACAAATGATCAGCCTGGTGAGTGTAACTGTTTCATTAGCCTGTTGCAGGCAGCTCACTTGCTGTATTTAATGGAAATGTGTGAGGGAAAAATGTGTTGCACAGTGTGATAGCTTTTTATTGTGTTTGCTGTAAACGCGGTGATGAAACTCATAACAATATTCCTCAGTAGTGTTTTCTTGTTGTCTATCAGAGTTTGATGAAGCTGACCACTTGTTTCATTGTAGACCAATTTGTTTTGGCTAAGGATGTTTCATGTTTGAATGGATCCAATGCTGTGGTGAAGCCTAATGTACTACTGAGAGTGCAAGGCTTGATGACAGTCTAGATTGCACGAGGAACGTTAAATAACGGTTCTTTTCGTTTCGTTCTAACTGGTTCGGAACTTTACTATGCTTGTGGAACGTTAGAACCGGAACGGAAAAGTAAGGGTTTTGTTCAGAACAAATCGAAAGTAAAATAATTTCGGTTCCTTCCCCTGCTGTACACAATAGAGAGCACATGCTTTCAAGAGCGTCATGAAATGCAGTGATCTGTGCATTACACTTTCCTCAGTCGAGCTGAATTTTTGTTTTAACAGCTTCCTAAATTGATATTAAAGACTTATCACATAAAGAAAATGCACCTAGCCAGCTTGTCTGCCTGCAAAAAAAGCCTCCAATTGATCCATACCCTGACACAGTTATCAGACCATTAGCAACCACATTACCATGCTACTGCGACCTAGATGATTAGCACAAACAAAAAAACATCAGTATTATCCTTTAAGAAAGTTGCTAGGCAGGATTTAGGAGTGTGCTTGTCTTACTTCAGGTTTGCGGGCTTGTATCTGGCTGTGTTTGGCATTGGCTACCCCAATCTCCTCTATGCTCTCTGGACGAGTGGACAAGGCCTCCATCGACTCTGACACAAAACTCTCTATGGACTGAGTATGGCCTGGATGGGGGGAGAGGAGAAGAGGGACAGAAGAAAGGAGACAAAGAAAAGGAGAGAGAAAGCAAGAGAAATAAGGGGGAGAGAAGGACATGGAAACAGAAAAGGAAAGAGAAAGCGAGAAAAAATGGGATATAATTTGGCCAAGAGAGAGTGAACAACAAAATTGAAACAGGAACAGAGAAAGAAAGAAAATAAAAAATAAAAGGTAAAAAGGTGAAAAAAAGCATTTGTGGTTGGTGTTCATGTTCGACCCTGATTACTTTAAATAAATAATAGTTAATTTAATACAGAAAAAAATACCAGAATGTGTTAGCATAGTGTTATTTAGAAAGGAAGTCAAAAAGAGGATATAAGTCTGTCTTTACCCTGTATGGACTTCCTGAGTGACATAAGCAGGGTGTCAAACAGCCTCTGGATCAGGTCATCGATGACAGCCTTTACTGGCTCACAGTTCACTGTGATACAGTCTACCTTCTCCTGACTGAGACATGAGAGGAGAGAGGGAGAATGAGGGGAAGAAAGGAGTGAGGGGACTCAATTGTTAGGGTGTAAATTTCATTTATTTATGTTGTCAGTCACCAATATGTTGCTTTCACCTGCACCAACTGAATTAAACCTAAATGAATTTAATTAAATTTCGCTAGGAGGCAATAAAAATGGCAGCCACAAAATGGTTGCAGAGGAGTGCTGAGACATCCACAGAAAGCAGAGTCGACGGGGCAAGTCTTTTCTCAAAAGTTTAACAAAGAGGTTCAGAAGCTTTATTATTATGAATTATTTAGAGAATGAGTGTCACTTGGGAAAAGTGTCTTATTGGTTAACTATAAACAGGGGTGTGATGAGGATAACACCAAAATAGCAGGAGCAGGAGCTACTGTAAAGGAGAAGAAAGCATGAAAACAAAAATAGTATCTAGAAATGAATGGTATGTGTTGTATGTCCCAAAAGACATGCTTGGCAAACTTCAATGGGCTTGGGAAAAAAGTAAGTGAGGACTTCTTTCAAAAATGGCACTTTCACAGTTTACTATTGTTATGCCTTATTTAATTCCATCTTACTTTCTTTTCATAAATCCTGGCTTTATCATTTTTCCTCAGTATTGTGTGATTAAATGTATTTTCCTACATAGTTTTTATCCAAAAGTGCTATATTTTTTGCTGTTTGTTTTTATATTGAGTAAATGTTGACCATTATTTAGTTTATTATCTTTATTATGTGTGATATGTACCTAGGCAGACGTTCTGAATCCTTCCCCCGAGCTTTCAGGGCCTTGAAGTTTCTCTCCCAGTCCTGCACAGAGTCCAGATGCTTCTCCACTAACCTCTCTATGTCCACTTGGCCCAGCACCACCCACTCCTACAACACACACACACACACACACACACACACACACACACACACACACACACACACACACACACACACACAACATTAGGGTGCCAGAAACTGGTTAACCACAAGACTATGATTAGCGAGTAGGAAAAACAGAACTAAAGGAGAAGGGAGGTAAAGGAGAAGTCTGGTGTTGGCCAAGGGCTTTCCCTGTTCTAGTTTAGATATGATGACTGTAGACAGAAGTGAGAAAACACTATACTGTGCTCATTGTACTCTCAGGGTAGTATAGCAGGGACAAATGCAAACAATGACAGAGCTTCAGTACAGAAATGGAGAAAAATGACTAATCCATTTGCATTCTTTCAAAGCACACAGCAAAACTATGACTCATAACAATGCTTAATACGTGGAGAGAAAAAAGGATTGATCAATTTACATTCTTTCAAAACAGACGGATTAACACTGATTTAAGCAACAGGGCTTCAATAATCAAATGGAGATAAGACAAGATTGATCAATTTGTATTTTTTCACAGCACAGGCATGAAAAGTGCTGTAAAAACAGGGATTCAACAGAGCAAAATTATTGATAAATTTGCCTTCTACAATTACAACTCCTCAAATATGAGGCCAAGATCAAATCAACTCTTTGACAATAATAATGTCAATGAATAGTAAGCTTGCCACGCAATAAAATGTATTAGACTGGTTCCTTTTTGTATAATGGTGATACTGTACAATATAAATGTCTGTGTTTGGATAAAATGCTACAAGTATAGGCCTTTAGTTTATATTGTCTATAAACTAAAATGAAGTCCATGAAAAGAAAAAACCCTCTTTAAACTTAAAACTGTCATTTTCTTTACATTATACTGTGGCTTCCTTTTAAAAAGGAAGGTTGACTCATAACAATCATTATTCTATTCATCATTTTTGTCATCATCATCTCTTGTTCAGGCACCTTGAACTTGTGCTGTACGGCCTGCAGGCGGCTGAAGAGGTCCTCGGCTTTACTGAAGATGGTGAGGAACCCAGAGGCATTCCTGTCAATCATGACACTGAAGATAAGCTCCTCCCCCTGGGCGCTGACCCCTTTGAACTGGTTTGGGATTGAGATGAACCTCTTCATCTCCCTGAAGTAGCGCGCTCGCACCTCTTCAAATGGAGGACGGAACTGCAGACGGCCCTGCCTACTCAGGGGAAAGAGTGGAGAGATGGCAAACGGTGGAAAATTATAGTTTTATCCACACTAATCAACAATGAGAGAGCGAGAGAGAGAGAGAGAGAGATAGTAACATGACCAAGAGAGAGAGGCAAAGAGTGTGGGGTTAGAGAGACAGAAGGGGGAAGACAGGTAGAGACAGAAAAGAAGAGAAGTCACTGCTACTGGTTTGAAGATGAGGCCAAAGTGTATAGCCATTTTTCCACGGCAGGGCCGAACGGTTACCGGGGCCGCTTCGTGCCATACAATGAAACACCATTGGAACCTTTTCTCTCCGTGCTCAGAACCGTTCGGCCCTACCGTGGAAATGAGGCTTATGTGAGAGAAAGAAAAAAAGAAATGAAAACACACACACAGCAAGAGTTACAAAGCAGAGAGAGATGAGAGATGAAAGAGAGCGAGGCACAAAGAAAGTGACAGAGTGCGAGACAGAGACAGGTACTGACTTGAAGGTGAGGTCTATGTGTATTTCAGGCAGGTTCTTGTTCAGAGCTTCCAGTCCTGTCTGATACTGGTGTTCAAGAGCCTTGTACAGCTGATGGTTCCAGTGCTGACGCCATGCACGCATGTCACCTGACCTGAAGCCCTGTACACACAAACACACATTAGCTTTCCAACGAAAGAACTCAATAGAGTTGTACAGGATGTGTGTGTCCAGTACACTTTTTTTTTTAAGATGATTTTTTTGCCTTTATTTGACAATCTATAGTGAAGAGAGACAGGAAGGATCGGGGAGAGAGAGGGGGGGTGACATGTGACAAAGGTCCCAGGCCGGATTAGAACGCAGGATGTCGCGGTCACACGGCATGCACCCCAGACCACTGAGCCACCAGGACGCCCTGACACTTATGTTTTTGATTGTATTCTGTACCTGGGCCTCCAGACTGGCAAAGCCAGTACGGAGCTCCTGAAGGCCATCCTTCCACCGCTGCTGATGTCTCAGAAGGTCCACATTCATCAGAGTCACCACCTGACAAACACGCAAAGCAAGACATCAGTTACTAATTTAAAACTAATTGGGGGGAAATATGACCACTTCCAAAGAAATGTGCTCACAACAAATAATTCAAATTATAGTCCTAGTACTGGCTGTGATCTATATGAGGACAAGCTACCACCTTCTCAGTGAAGTCGGTGTGCCACTTGCGTAGCTTCCTGTTCTCGGTGGAGAGTCTCTCAGCAGCAGACTGCAGCTTGGCGATGTAAACCTCCAGCTCTTTGGGGTTGTCCCAGGTGATCTGCAGTTTACCGCCTGACTCCTTCGACTGGGAACGAGGATTCTGCCAAAGAGAAGGAGAGAGGAAGTCTACAAGAGGCGATGTAAACAGTCCAAGGTGGGAATCGACATCAGACACAACTAATGGTAACAAACTGGTGACAAATATTGACAAATTGATAATTTGTTAATTTTTATATCAGCCTCAGGTAACTAACCATCTTTTGAAAGTTATTATTCATTTTGATAACATGTTGCATTTGGCTGGTAAAGAAATGTTTCCTGCATGTCTATGATTCATGCTCACAATACAGTTGTCCCTGAGCTTTGACAAGGCATCAGCTTCCCAGTCCTCTTTCAGAACATTAGACCTCATTTAGGCATTTTGGAAAGCAACAACAATAATATGCAAACGAAGACATTATTCAACTAATAGAAAGTAGGGAGTCTTAAAAAATATTTGGCATCCATGTTTCACGCTTTCAAACAGTTATGGACCAAAACTGCCTTTCTACATTGCAAAAGTGTTAACTTTGTGTCGTAGCCTTAATAGTCGTCAGTGCAGTACCTTGATGACCTGTTCGAAGGCCAGGGCTAGACTGAGCATCATAGGTCTCTGGGAGGGAATCATCTGCTGGTCTATGGTGTTGTAGAAATGGGCCACCTAAAACACAGGACACTTTGTTATAATATGTTCAAACTGAATAGGATGAATTATGAGAAACAGGGAGAGCGAGAGAGATAAAGAACAAAAGAAAGGAAAGTGAAAAAGAAACAAACAAACAAACAAACAAAAGCTTAAAGCAAGAAAGAAACAAAGAAACAAACAAAGAAAAGCTTAAAGCAATAAATAAATAAGGTGGTCATGTTTATATAGATGTGTATGTGCTACATGTACATTTATTATTAGTGCTCATATTATTAGTTTGAGCCTGAGGACACGCAGCTGTGTCTGTATCTTGGCTGGGATGGTATCTCTGGTGTGTGTGTGTGTGTGTGTGTGTGTATGTGTGTGTGTGTGTGTGTGTGTGTGTGTCTTGACCTATATTCTCACCTGTTTCAGGACAATAGCCTGTCTGTAGAATTTGTCTGCAGTATTAGCAGCCTGCTGTATCTTGGCCGGGATAGGGAAGCCCAGGGCAGAGAGCTGCCTGACCTCCCTGAGCAGAGTGACCAATCTGTCAGAGTACTGGATCTTCAGCCTGCCATCCACATGGTCCAGGTCCATCACACGGTTACTGGCCTGGAGACTGTAGAGAGGGGGAGAGACAGATTGGGGAGAGACATGAGATGAGGTCTAACCAACCATTCCTATTGAAGTGCCCTTGAGCAAGGTACTAAATCAGGTATGTGATGAGGAACATGGAGAAAAGAAAAACAGTAGTCTCCAATTAGAAATGAATGGGAGCTGTATGGGGAAAAATTCATGGATCTCAGGAAGATACACACAAAAACATCCTAACACATTAGTGGCCTCAGTGCTTTCAATGGCATAACTCTTTCAGATAATTTGACGGTTATTTAACGAGGTAGGTCAATTAAGAACAAATTTATATTTTCATTGATGTTCTGTTCTTTTGTTTTATGTCTAGTTAGTTTAGATCGTGTTGTGCGGTGTATCCAACCTGATCCCAGACTTTGGGTCGGCCAGTCCAGACAGTATATCTCTGGACCAGTCCTCGAACTGCTCCTGTTCGTAGGCCCTTAGAACCTCCAGCAGGTCGTCACAGAAACGCAGGAACCCTCGGAACCCAGACAGGTCGGACAGCAGAGCCTCGGCGATGCGGATAGAGTCCTCCACCTTTAGTGGGAATGCAAACACAGAAACATATGAGACAAAGGAACACATACACACTCTTCTTTTAATCCTTATAAAAAGTATTTGTATTCATTTAATAAAAGAAATATAATCATGGTAAGAATGGATATTTTTCTTAAAAGCAGAGCATTCCTGTAATTATAAATGACATATTTAATAACTCATTCTCTTGACCATGGAAACCATAGGCTCTAAAGTCCCTGCTTGTTTCTAACAACAGCAACACTTATAAGGCATACAGAATAAACAAATATTCTTTGATTCAATATATTCTCCATCTTCCCTTTTTTGTCTCCTATATTCTTACTTCTCACCACTTTTTCTCTTTCAGACACACCCACGTATGTGTACACGTGTGTGTACACACACACACACACACACACACACACACACACACAGACCTACCTTGTGTATGAGCTGTCGGACCCAGACGATTTTGTTGACCACCTCAGGGAGGTTCCTGCCAATGAGCGGCCCAGACTTCTCTCCCGGGGCTCCATGGCAACGACTCTCAAAGTCAATCCTCAGGCCTGAGGAAATGGATGAAGCAGAGAGGGGTCAAGGATGAGGAACAACAACATGTGTAATAACACCAAATCACTGGCTTTTTCTATATAAAGCTGTGAATTGCAGACAACAAAAACTGTGGACAATTAGGCACAATTACTCAATCTAGGAAAAACCACACAGAAAACATTGAGGGAAAAGGTATAAAATGTCCCGTCCTGACTTTCTGCACTCTTTCTACGTTTCATGTATGTAACACAACAGTTTACATTTTAGGCATTTAGCTGACACTCTTATCCAGAGTGATTTACAATGAGTGACCAGATAGTGGTTCAGTGTCTCAGGATATATGGCTGTACTGGAGTTGCCTGATATTCAGACTGAATGGCCATTTCATTTTCAACTTCATCTAGCAAGATCAGGCAATTTCTGGGGATGGAGCCTATACCCATTACAGGACATTCGCTCTAACCACTAAGCCACCCTACTGCCCCACTTAACCTAAACTACTTATGAGACAACCTATGACAATGGTTATCTTATAATGTGTCCCTATGGTCTGAACAAAAATACACTTACGAACAATAAATAAAATTTTCTTCAACAGTGAACGCATTCAGCAGCCTTACTGAACTATGATCCCACAGAGCATGAATTTGATTAATTCAAATTTGATGTATGCTCCTTTCTATGAATGCCATAACCCACTGTCATGCTACCTCTGACACACAGAGAAAAGCAGCCGATCTAATGTGAGAGAGAATGGTGTACCCTTGTTGTAGTCCAGCAGCCTGGCCAGCAGGGTCTCTCTCTCTGACTGCAGCTCCGTGCTGATGGTGGGACGTCTGATCAACTCCTTGTGCTTTTGGAACACCTGCAACAGCTAGGATACAAACACAACCACAAAAACATATACAAACACACAGAGAGTCAGACACAGATACAAACAAAAACAAAGACAAACAGAAATACACACACAAACAGGCATGTGGCACAGAAGTGGTGTGTTTCACTACCTGTTGTGGGTTGTCCTGCACATCAGCGATGTAGCTCTTCAGTCTGCCAGCCACCTCCTGCTCTGATGGAGCCATGGAGCGCTCAAACTGGGCCACTGCTGCTCTCCAAAGAGGCTATAACACACACACACACACACACACACACACACACACACACACACACACACACACACACAATATTAAAATCTGTTCTTTCAATGAAATACAATGACCAGGTGAATCCAGGTGAAACCTATGCAACACCCTCTTGTTGTCACCTATTAGATCCACTTCATGAAGGAGAGAGGTAGATGAAGGGAAGTAGACAGGTCAAAGAAGGACTTTTCAGCCTTGTGTAGAAGGTGCAACTCAATACTAGGAAAGCGTTATCAAATTATCCCAGATTATCATTATTATAGCTATTGCATGGTTAAATTAATTAATTTCAGTAAACCTACCAGACCAATTTTAGGTGCCGACCTGGCAATCTGCTCCACATATTCCTATTTCATATTATGGCTATGATGCACAAACACATGGAAAAGGTAAGGTAGGGAATTGTTCGCATCTAGTCAAAACGCCACTATATTGCCACCCGCAGGATGAAAAATGCAGAAATAGGAATAGCAGGATGTTAACCTACTGTTGTACTATATAAAAAGGAGGAGTGCAGGCAGAAGCTGCACCTCTCCCGACAGGCTGTCACTCTCCTCTTTTGAGAAGAGCTCCTGGCGCAGCCGCGCAAAACTCATCCATGTCAGGAAATTGCCAATTTGCTATAGCGTTGGCACACTGGTATTTAAAGGGATAGAAAATAGGTGTTCTGATTGGCCATTGTGAAACCAAACCCCCACCACACCCACGTGTATTTTTAAAAAGTGAATCCAACCTCTTTTACAACTGCGCGGGAGGTGCGCTACCGTCCTAAATCACCAAATTACCAAAACTGCGTTCGCCTTAAAGCGCCACCGTCCTCACTTTGCGTCGGAGTTAACGACACTGTTCAGATTCACCAAATTAGGGCCCTCTGTAGGATTGTAATCACAATGTGAGTCTGACTGCCTCTAATCTCGCGTAGCCACACCTCCGGCTCAAACGACGAGGTCTTTTAGCTCATTCTAACTGTCATACCATACACCTATTTGACAATTTATGCCAACAAATTATTTCTTTTTTCTTTTCTTTTTTTTATATCAAAATCTCATTACTTTTACTTCCTGGAAAATGGAATGTCTTTAGTGGTGACTTCATTGTGTACCAGGATGCGTACATACAAATTCCAACCAATAAAACCAAAACAGATTTTTTAACAATCCCGCCCCTCCGCCCCTCCCATCAAATAAAACTGCCTTTCTCTTCCTAACTGATACCCCATTGGTTTACACTTTTGAATGATCCCTCCCTGCATTATGTCCCGCCCCAATATCCTGTTTCAACAGGAAATACATCACATTAAGAAAGCGAGATGCTCTCAAAATGTGGTTTCATTGTGACTTTAAACAGTAATTGGTTAGAAAATGGCAGCGGGGTTATCGTCATCATTCAAACCAGTCAAATTCTGCTAGGGTGGAGCTGGTGCTCAAGGAATTTGCTACAGTTAGCTAGCTAGCGAAACAAAACTGATGTGATACCGGCATGGGCTACGGCCGTGCAGTAGCCATTACATCCCTGTTGTTCAGCAGTCTTCAAGTTGAGAGCCTGTAAAGGCTTCATTGACTCGATCTGGTGTAATGAACACACTTCTGGCAAAACGCCTTGAATCAAAATTTTCAATGCTTTTTTATCTCGTTCATTTAATTAACCCAGAGTTTGTACATTAACTCGGATTTACTCAGCAAGGTAGCTAGCGTTGTAGCTAAACCAAAGATTCAAACGTATTCTACATGGGTAGAAAAACAAACCAGAGGTGCCGTTTCCGGTTGGCTTGTGCAAGAATCCTACTTCAAACTGAGAGCAAATCCAGGCTGCCTTTAACTCAGCAAGGTCTCGTTAGCCCAGGTTTTATGATGAGAATTTCTCCAGACCTCCGGCATTTGAGGCGGAAGTGTGGCTACCCGAGATTAGAACACCTCCAACTCAGGTTTGGAAGATTTATAAGAATATGATCTGACACTGAATGCATCCTGGCATTATGGGCAAAACAATCCCATATAAAAGTCACATGTATAACTGATACATATGGCCCATTGTTTGGAGGCCAAGATGGCGGCTGCTGGACCCTACTTGACCCTTGACCCTTTCCTGCCCCTCTTTGACCTCAGACTGAAAGGCCTGGAATTCCACTCATTCTTCTGTTCCCCCTGCTGTGGTTCCCCTTCTGTGGTTCCTTCCTTCCTTCACAACTTCATCCAGTAGGATTTCCCAGCTCAGCTGGAGTATGACATCAAGGTGCCAGAAAAAGCTCTGAAACACACTGGCTGTGATTCCAGTCCTCGCCCCAAAAACCACCACAGAATGGAATAATGTCCATGTTTTTGTCATGTCTTTGCCATTACTTCTTTATTGTTGCTATTTTTAGGTCAGCAGAACAAAACACAAAATGTGACTGGTCATCCGATGTTGTCGCGACTTGTTATTTGTATCTGTCAAACAACAGCATCAAGGGGTTTTGGTAATTACTGTTTTACACACTTTAGGAAAAGTCATCATGTTCTCTCCCTCTCTATTCTCCCTTCCCATTTGTCCTGTCTTGTTGTTTTCATCCATTCATGGAAAATGACTAAGGCATCGTGGGTGTTGGTGTCTCCAGCCCAGCGTTGTTTAGCCTTTGTGTTGGATATTCTGTGAGGTGTTAATGTCCCATTATATCCTGCTCTTCCTACACTCCCTTCTTCTCTCTCTGCCCCTTCCACCCACCCATCCGTGCGTCTGCAGCCTCCCAACCCAAAGCGAATGGCCGGCACAGGCGTGAAGCAAGGAGGAGGATTATGAAAAGTGAAAAATACAAACAATAAAATGCTATTTCAGGACTGCCAGCTCTGAAGCAGAAGAAGCGAGGCTTAGGGCAGAGAGGGCACGTGGGAGAGAGGGAAGAGAGTGAGGAAGACACAAAGAGTTTAAGCAAGCAGACAAATAACTCCAATTTCCCAAGCAGGGATTAAGTCTAGTCCCACACTAAATTGTGTGTTTTTAGGACTACTAATGATAAAGAGGATTATTATAGCTTCTTTGCACTATGAGTGTCTCTTGTGTGGAAACTAGTCCTGTGTACAGCCCAGCTACAAACACAATGATTGAAAAGTTCACTGTTGAACTAGAAGAAGAATAGTGTTTCTACCAGAGGACTGACTTGACTAGGTGGGTGAATTTGCCCTCACACAGCTGATTTGGGCTGAGTTTTGCAATTTCGCCATTAACGGTTAAAGTGATGTTGAACTTTGGTAGTACCTTGGGTTGTGTAGCTTCCTGGCCCTGATATAAGCCCCAAAATCGGTGATGATCTGTTATCGGTTGCTCCTGTGCTCCGTGAGAGGGGATCGGAGAATACCGTTTTTTTCATTTTTAGCAAAAGAACGAATGCGAACAAAGCCAATTCTGCAAATATATAAAAAACATTTGACCTGTCGCTGAATTTGGGGAAAGTGAAATTGCTTTATTTATGTTTCCTCACTCTTTTATTTAGAAAGAAGTTCCGGTTGGTAGCTTATGCTTTGCCCTGTTCTTACGCAGAGGGAATTAAGAAAATAGTACCTTCACTAATAACTGTAAATAGGTGAATAACAATTCAGCGACAGGACTCGTTTTTTAATATATTGGCAGAATTGGCTTTGTTCGCATTCGTTTATTTGCTAAAAATGTGATTTTGAGACCTGTTGTAGGAATGTTATTGAGGTAGACGAATAAAGAAAGTGCGAGTGTGAAGAGATGGTAAAATGGGAGATGCTGTTGTATTGTTGCGGGCTGTGGTGGCGGATGGAGGGATTAAGGGCAGGATAGAAACAGAGAGAGAGAGAGGGTTAGGAGATGGGAGGATGATGGAGAGAGACCGCTGCGCTGCTGTCAGGCAGCATTACGCCGCGTGATGGATGGAGGGATGGAAGAAAGAAGGGAAGGATGCAAGGGTGGGTGTATGAAGGCCGGCAATGAGACACGGATACAGCACGTGCCTTCAGGGACAGTGGAAGTCCCACTTTAGTAATGTAACAATGCAATAAACTTTAAAACAATTTGTCCAGAATAATTTAGGGCCCCGTTTGAATAGTCCTGCATCGTACCTTTATGTTCTGACCCGTGGGTTAGAAACTTTGGTTTCCTCAGCGCTGCTCATATGCACAAACCTGTGCATGGAGGTCAGATGTAAAGACGGTCTAACTGTGATATAGAATTGGTTTAAAAAAAATTTCCCCTACATTTTCAAAAGGATTTTCTTGTACCCCAACCCTACCAGCCAGTAGAAATTGGGGAGTCTTCCTTTAACTGACCCTGAACCACCTTAGGTTCTCAATCCAGTCTTTGAAAAACACTGTGTTATAAGGATGATGAGGAATTTCTATGCACTCGATACACCAGTTTGACCTTGCTCTGCTTCCATTTATCTGTCAGTTGTATTCAAGGACAGCTGGTCCAGTGACCACAGTTGTAGAGGTCAAGTGAGGTCCGCTATGGAAAGCCAACATTCCTCAATCCCTCCAAACCAGTCCAATTTGTTACTCGACACTTTCCAAAAAAAGAAATGCTTAACTGTAGGTCCCATTTTTCTTTTGCTCTCTCTATCATTGTCGTTTTATTGATCGTTTTTTCCTTTTTTTTGTTGTGTGTGCATGTGTGTGTGTGCGTGCATATGTGTATGTGTGTGTGTGTGACTTGTAATTAGCCTCTTGCTCTGGTCTATATGGCATTTTAACAGATGCTTCTATATATAACGTGCTATCAGGCAGAATTTTAAATGCTGGTTTTAGCAATCTCACTCCCTGCCATTTTCTTTTCTTTCCCTCTCTCTCTCTCTCTCTCTCTCTCTCTCTCTCTCTCTCTCTCTGCCTCTCCCTTCTCTCCCTCCATTTCGATCTACTGACCCTTGCCCTTCAGCACTATGTTGTTTTTTCAAAGTGGTGGTTTTCCCGTCCTTCCTTTATCATTCTCTTCCTCCCTGAAATTATGCTGCAGAAGCCTGTCATTGGCATGGCCTTGCCGGACCAAAATCATAAACTCATTACATTACGAGCATTACTTTTTTCCACAGAGGCACAGCTTGGTGTTGGCTGAGTCGTATAGCATTGCGGCTCTGTGTGTGTGTGTGTGTGTGTGTGTGTGTTGGCGTGTGTGTGTGTGAGTGTGTGTGTGTGTGTGTGTGTGTGCTGACCACACACAGCAAGAGAATGAATGGGTTGGAGTGGAGAAGTGTTGATTTGCTCGCTAACTAATGTTTAAAACATTATGTTTTGCTGCGTGGTCAAAGGTGAGGAGGTGCATTAAACTGGCCTCACCCCTCATGCACATACTATACACACAGACACACACACACACACACACACACACACACACACACACACACACACACACCCACACACAATT